>UXSR01000156.1:0-66474 GCA_900604375.1 Mesocestoides corti
TACACCACAACACCATACTACACCGCCACACAAACCACTCTACACTACGCTACATTGCAGTTCTCATCGGGCTACTTTGGTATGGGGCGTAGGTCCGGCTCCCATTCAGAATCTGGTGTAAAAACCCAAGGTCAAGTCCAAAGCGACGAATTTTTTATTTCGAAAAAATCCAAGAAACAAAAATGTTCTGCCCGTTTGCAGTCCCGCCTCGTGGATTCTTCAGCCGTTGGTAAATCTGAAACACTTAATGTGAACCAGCGAGGGGGACACGTTGATTTTAACGAAGCACCCAGTAAGCGAAGCTGCGGTAGCAATGGTGATGTAAGAGCGTGTGGTTCTTTTTTATCCTTAGGTATCCGTGGTACACGATAATGCCACACCTTTCGGATCGAATGATGTGACAGAAGGTCGTACTATATTTATCAGGTATATTTTATTGTATTTACGATATCTTTCGACCAGGAATTTAACCTTTGACGCAGACGAAGAAAGTTTGCATCAGTTCTTCGCTAATTTCGGGGAGATCGAATTCGCGAAAATAGTGAAAGATAAACTAACACTGCATTCTCGAGGAACTGCTTTTGTAAAGTTTAAATCGAAGCAGGACGCAGAAACAGTTCTTATCCAGAGTTCAAAAGCGGAGGTAATGTTTACGTTTTGTTTTATGCTTATTGCATATCACCGTACCCGTTATTATTTTTATCAACCTTTCAGCATGCCCACCGGTTCGTTTTCGCCGGCAGATTACTAAATTTGTCATTGGCCGTCAGTAGAGATGAAGTTTCTAAGCTGCAAAAGGCCCGTTCCGGCGAGGAGCCCGCAAGTGTCGGTTGTTTCGGTGGGAGGAACTTGCACCTTGCACGCATTGGGCGTAGGTTTTTTGTCAATTTTTGTCTATCATTGGTGCTTTTTATCCTCAACTGCCCATATCAGAGGTAAAAAATAGCTCCTATAATTCCTGTATGTAACCTTTTCCTTTTTCAGACATTCAGGTCATCGATTTTTTTGGTATTAGCAACCCAAAATTTATGTCCTCATCTTTTCGCATTGAATTTATCGTTTATATTTAAGACTACTGTTTAGTTTTCGTGCAAGGTATACAATACCAGATCACATCATTTGAATGCACAAAATTGATTTTACGACCTAAGTGTGTAAAACGCAAATTCTTCACATTTGTACCTGCTGTCAATAGCTTTTGCAAATCTTCCACGTTGTTGTGGTGCCTTACTAATCAGTACAAATCCCAAGTATTTATTTCCTACTACATAGGTTGATGTTGGCATTAACGTTGTTGGTGATACCACCTTGTTATTCTACCCATTACCAGGCCGTACGATCTTATGTCTCAAAAACCTAACTATTTACCAATGTCCATATCAGGAATCTAAATCGTTAATAATATTGCAATTGGGTGGCAAGCAGTATGTTGCTGAATTAAATAAAGTATACTAAATGATTAAACTCACTCTCTGCCTCTGTATTATGGCTGTAATGGTATCAACGAAGTACCCTACTGATGTAGATAGTCCCCTCCTCGTTTGTTCATCGTTTCATGCCAAAATCGTGAGAAACGTTCCTAAATTAGATTTGTGGTTATCTTGTACTCAGTTATTCGTCCTGGAAGTCGAGCGGCCGAGGGCCTGACTGCAACGGAGTTAGCAATGCGGGAGTCCGTGATTCGCACTAAACAAGCCAAGTTGCGGAACCCCAGTATATTTATCAGTCCGTTGCGTCTTTGCCTTCGCAATATTCCTCTGGATGTGGACAACAAAAAACTCCGCCGGGCTTGCCAAAAAATTGCTGGTTCGGGAGCGCGCATAACTGAGGTAAGGGGATTCAGACTTCCTTCAGTTACGCGTGATCATAGTCAGGTTTACTAATGGACGTCTTATAGACTATCAGGGTTCTGGTTTCCAACAAACCTTTGACTGTAACGCAAAGTGCCTGGAGTTAACGCCAGTAAAGTCCGCAAAAAGCTATGGTCCGGCTTACCCTTCCAATCAACCTTTTTTCTATTATAAAATTAAAAAAAAACATGTCAACTTGAGTTGTGTGACATCGTATTCAGCACCATGCTTGTGATCACCGTTACCGCCTTGAAGCTTCATTTATCCCAGAATCAGAATCTGCATTGGTTGGTGCTCGCTCCTCTTCTCAAAGGGACTGTAAGGACAGACGTAGTTGTTCCAATTTTCACAAATTAACTGCCGTCCTAGAGTTCCATGCCTTTTTGCCACACATTGTGACCGTCGTAACGACAATTCTATTCTTTTACAGTGTCGCGTAATGCGGGATATAAAAAGTGGAGCACAGAATCCAAAGTCGCTTGGTTATGCGTTTGTTGCGTTCGAGGAACACAAGGACGCTCTTAAGACTCTTCAAGTGCTTAACAATAACAATGGTATCCTTGGTGGTAATAGGGTAAGGCTGATTTCATTTTCATGGTAATTACGTGAACTCACCAGCCATTATTTATATCTCGTTTCCTCCTATCGTTTCTTGTCCATCAGTAAATGCAGCAGTCAAATTTCCAATAGCAAAAAAGTATAAGTGAGAAGCATCGTTTACTCTGTTAATCTTTGAAATTTTGAAAATCACAGTCTGTCTCGCTGTTGAACTTGGTGATCGTTTTTAATTAATCGTAAGTTAACGATCTATTTATTCGCTTCCTAGAAACCCATCGTGGAATTCTCTTTGGAAAACTCAAAAGCCCTTGAAAAGAAGCGACGGCGCGCCCTAAAGTCTCAAGTACGTCATTTGTTAAGCAGATTAAACTTATTTTGCGTACTTGAGCGTTTGATTATCCAACGTATTTCTAACATGGATATTCGCAACGAATCAACACTGTTGTGAAAAAAATTGGGCGAAGCAGTTAGTACGTTTCTTTAACAAATCTTTATCCATTCGTTCGACCATCTTCAAATATCTCCGTTCGTGTCTATGGGGATTATTCCTCCGATAATTCATTGGTTTATGCCCAAAAACAGCTTGAAGTTGTGTTGAATGCATACAACCATACTTAAATTCGATTGGATACTGACCCCCACATGCAGCTGTTTTGGGCATTGGACGTTGAAAGGATCATCATACTAGTGAGTACCCTTGAATAGATGATGATGGACTAACCAAAGACAGGGATTTTTTCCGTGGATAATCTTCACATGGATAATCATGCAACATTCTACTCGACTGAAAAACGTACCTTAAATGTTGTTTTAATTTCTGCAAACCAGTAAGTTTTTTGCCCCGTGTGCAATTGACGATGTCCCTGAATGTTGGGTCTAGAGTCGTTCAGCACTTCTGAAATGCAGGTGATGCTGTGACACCTGTTGCTTGCACTTTAAGCAGCCAACCGGCAAGAGTACATGCCCACCAGCTGTTGAAATCCCCTCTGTCATCCATATATTCGCCAATCAAATTATCAGTAGTTTTCGATGATGTAGCTTTAGTCCATTCTACTGTAACTTTGATGTCGGGTGGCGCACACGTCCTTGAAAAAGGTGATGCATCGTAAATCCCAAGGAAATAGTGGCTTCGAGTGCAATTATGTGGAATGATTTCCTCTCACTTTGGCCCATGATTTAATCTCTGTCCTACCACTAAGTAGAGGAGCAGATGTTTTATAATAGTGAGGTAGTGTGCAAGGCGTGAATGAAGCTTCAAATTGAGAAATTGGAAGTGTACTAACGCCAAACTTGTAGTGCATGGTTCTGAACAACCTACAGCACTCATACGGCTAGATTATATAACTCTACCGGTTCAGTCAACACTAGGGGTGTATGTGGGTGATAGTGTTGACAATTTCTCTTTGTATGCACGAGCGATGACAAAGGAGATCACTAGGAAGACGTTGACTGTCTGGCGTCTGTCGGCCAGTTTCTATTCACTGCAGCGGTGACGCTAATTGCGTGTAAGGTTTGGCAGAATTTGTGCTGGTACAAGCTATATCGGTAAGAAGAGACCACAATCTTGGCTCTTTGCAACCCAATCAACAAATGAACATGCGAAATGAGGCAATCCAGAACTATGCCTCCTGATACCAGTTGCTCAAACTTCTTGGGTCATTATAACATTCGGCTTGCTACTTCTAAAAAAAATGTGCTGCTTAAGCTCTTGTTAGCATTTTGTCTTAGTTTTTATTTATTTTTTGAGCTTGCTCCCAATCGTTGGCTCTCTTGTATCACTCATCTTTCCGGGTGGATCACCAGGTTTCAGCTCAACAACGTTGATGTGGTCTTTCAAGGAAATTTGTGAACATTTCTAGCTTTACTAATACTTTTGTCATTTATTCAGCATAGAACACATTTACTTACATACATGCCAAATAGCGTACTTCCACCTCTTCTGTTTGGGACGTTTAGGTGTGCATTTTGGTGGAAGAGTCAGCCGTTAGCAAGATTGTCGGTGGTTTTCCAAATTGTTGACTCAAATCTGTGGCCAATTCAAGTCGGGATAATATTATCTTCGGTTGTCGCTGGTCTACCTCATGAACCACTTAAAATTCCCTCCCATATTCATCAAATTGAAAACATTTTAGCAACCACAAGGTGTCTAAGTGGAACAGTTTAGCCAATCACACAACAAACCGTCACACACGGACCCGATACTCATCCCATCTTCCCCTTTTTGTTCATTCTAGATGGTACATGAATCCAAATTGGTCGGTGGCCAAACGAGCATCATTCGCCAGTCAGTTAGAGCCAGCAAAATTGCAAAGAAGCAAAAACTCCGGAAGAAGGGGAAAACTGGGACCTTGCGGATTTTACCCAAGAAACTCGGGCCCAAAATTCGGCACAAGAGGGCCAGTAAAAAAAAATAGGCCGAATGTTTATGTCCCATGTACAGATTAATTGCATTAAAACGTGATTATTCATTTGTTTGCGCTTTAGAAGGTGTCCAATTTAATGGGGCAGGTTATGCCATTAGTGTCGACCTTTGCAATGAGTTAAATGTGCAATTTTTTTGGAAATTTGAGACAGCGACGTCAGCGGTTCCTCCAAGTATTTTGTTCAAATCAGTCAACTGGAGCCGGACTTAGGTTTATGTTTTTTTTTTTGGGTTATACCCCTTCTAGAAATAGTTGGTCATTGACACTAGTTCAACTTTGCACTATTAACGCCAACAGTTGGTTGGAAAATAAAGTTTCAATTGTAGTCATCAGATGCAAATTGCGACAGCGACCTTACTGTCCACAAATCCTTCATATTTACCAGTTTTTTTGCTTCTTTAACTTTTGTGCATTTCTTGGTTAACAAAAGAAAACTCATATGAATTGCATTTTGCAGAAAAATTTAGGGCATGTCTTGTAAATAGAACAAAAAGTCACGAGTCGAATAACTCAGCTCATCAAATTGTTCACCCATTTCGGAAAATTTGTAACAACGCAGCATCTGAAAACGGGCTTTTTGCATTATGTGATTACTTGTTCGTGTTACCCTAGGCAGACACACCCACTATATTTAAATTCATCAAGTAATTGTCGCTCCAGTTGTACCTTTAGTCAGCCGGCTAACCCCTCCTTGTTAGGTGAATCCAAGTAGGGCTTCAGTTTTTGCAAAGGTCGAGTAGGCGGATTAGCAGGATTTTCTACGTTTGAAGTCGTAAACGTGACCATCGCCGTACTAAAGCCATTTCAAAATGGTTCGGAACTAGTTAAAATATGAATAGGCACTCCTATGAATAGGAAGCGAATGAGGCAGAAATATACTGGTTGAATTTACGACAGGTTTTTTGTGTATAGGGAATACGTGCTTTGAATGTCTAGAAGGCCTGCTAGTATGACATCTAATGCAGCAGTTAATTTTATTAGTATATTTTGTATAACCAATAAAGATCTCCCTTTAGTTAAGTTGTCATGAAACAACAGCGTGAGCAAATTTATCTGGACTGAAATATTGCCTAATAATTGCGACATGAAGGCCATTGCACGATTATGAAACAAGGCCATTTAGCTATTCACCACAACTTTGAGTAAAGTCTTTAGATAACTGAATTAATGCATTATTATTAAACCATGATTTTTTAACATAAATTTCTGGCCCATGAATGGAAAGTAGGATGAATAAAAAACTGGCGCCTTAAGCAAAGCGTAGGGGTAAGCTTGAACTTTGAAGGTTATGACATTGAAGAAAAAAGATAACATACATACAAAATGTACGAACAACGAATTGCCACTTCGACCTTATGCAAGCTTCGCTCAAGCGGTGTACATATGGCATGGGGTCTACAGAGAGAAAATGAATGAAGATTTTACTAGTGAATTGCTTGACTCAATAGTTTAGCACTTAAGGCTATAATTTATGGTTTGTTCAAATTAAATGTATGGTTAAACCAGATTCTATTAACAATGGTGTCTCACGTAAGCTGCAAATTTGAGACCAGACATTTGTGGATAAAAGCTCTGTAGAACGGTGCACGGAGCTTACGGCGTCATTAACGCAGGCCATAACGAACTATTAAAGCGGAATCATTAGTCGCATTGCCTTCAATTTAGAGATACGTCATGAACAATTGTATTAAAATCATAAGCTTACACAATAAATGAATTTGAAGTGTAAATGAACACTAATTTCCTAAGTGAAAACTACCCAGCATTTCCTACAAAATTACAAGGGTCTTTTGAATTGCAACG
Source organism: Mesocestoides corti (assembly GCA_900604375.1). Taxonomy (NCBI): domain Eukaryota; kingdom Metazoa; phylum Platyhelminthes; class Cestoda; order Cyclophyllidea; family Mesocestoididae; genus Mesocestoides; species Mesocestoides corti. Next base: position 6,635 of record UXSR01000156.1, read on the forward strand.
TGTTTTTTAACTTAAGCAAGCCAATTACAGTAAAACTAAATTTTTCAACTTTCATCTCTTTTTATCTTTTTATAAGTTAAAACGACCTTAAATCAATTGCGGTCAATTTGGAATCCTTTGGACGCCTCTAATTGGTTGATAATGGTGGTGGGTTTTACTGAGTTGCATAATCAGTAATGACAGTGGTTGGATTTATTTGTCTGCTAAGCCAAAACGATGTCGTCCATTGAAATGCATTGTCCTCCATTTAATTTATGCAGCCTGATGCATTCGTTTTTGAGACTTACTTCTGGTTTAAATGATACTTTTTTCTACTGAGTTGAAGCCCGGGTACTACGGGTTAATGTTGTCTGTCCAAAATTCTTTTTGGCACTTTAACTTCAGTTGGGTTATATTCTCGATATTTCTGCAATATGTATTACAAATTTTCCCGTTTTTATGACTTGTTTCTCTTTTGAATAACTTTTGCAACTGTGGATAGTCCCACTAAGCAGATTAAAATGACACCAAAAGCCCACTACCTTTTATGCAAGTTTCAGGTTTCCGAATTTTTCTGTACCGAAATATTTTGTGTCTCTAAATGATTATTATTTAATTCATCTGTCGTTAAATACTCCTGTAAAATGTCTTTGTTCGTGCTGAAGGGTGTTCTAATGAACAAACGGCTCTTCTTTATTTTAGAAGCACACCTTGGTGATATTTCTCATTGCTGCTTCTGTCCAGTTTTTCCGTGCCTGTGCTGCGGATGGACAATGTATCTGGAGGGGCCTGTGCAACAATACGAAGGATGATGATGCCCTGTATTGCTACAAACCTGGTCCACCTCAGTCAATATCCGATGCTTCTCTAACAAAGCTTCTCCAAGCCTGTCCTGAGTATACAAACCCACAGACGAGTAATGCTTCTCTGCCGGTTTGCTGCTCATCTGATCAGGTTGAGGTGTTTACGAGTTCACTTCAGCAGGCTAAATTGATCTTAGGAAGGTATGATCAACGCCTTTTGCTTACTTCTTCCCTTAAGTTGCCCTTCCTGCTTCGCCAATTTTCGCCGCCTCTTCTGTGAAATGACTTGCAATCCTTCACAGAGCAGTTTTCTTTCAGCTACTGCTGTCCGTTCTGATCACGCTATAACTGAAGTGAAATACGTCCTTACGTGGGCCTTTGCTAACGGGTTCTATGACAGTTGCGCGGTAAGTCGAACTATGTTACATATCCACCCAGTTATCTTTTGGGATGGCTACTGTTTTTGGTTTACGTGCTTTTTTCTTTCCAGCATTAATCCATTCGACTTAATTCAATAGTGGTAGTATTTTTCTAAGTAACAACTTTATTTTGTGCATAATTAAGTCGTTTCACTCTCAACAAATTTGCTTTGCTTAATGTTAAAGCTAATTTTTAGACCCTCTGGGGTTTAATAGGTTTCTGAAAGCCACAATAATTTAAAGTGATCTTTTAAAGCTGATTTACTTTAATTTTTTTCCATAATTTACGCTATGTATTGAAAGAAAACCTCAACTAATGCCAACTTTGTCGACTTTTTAAGAAATCCTGCTACCGATTTGTGTGATCCAGAGGAGTTTAACAAAACGTGCTCTTCAATTTTCAGACATAAGGCAGATTCAACGATCATTCTCTGCTGTCGATTTTGTTTGTGGTTTATATCCATGATATTCAACTGGTATTGCCTTGGTGTAGCCTGAAAGTCTGACATACTACTATATCATGAATCAGGTTTTTTTTATGTTCATTTACAATTTTTAAAACCACACAGAACGTCCAATTTGGAGGAACGCGCGCAATTTCAATTATCTGTGATAGCAGTGACTGCAACGCGGAGAAACTGTTGAAGGCGCTGGGAAAGTCGAAAGGCAGTGGTGGTCTCGCTCCCTTTGGCATCAATTTCACTCTCGTTCAAAACCAACTTCATTACTCACCAATGAATGCCCCGACATACGCCTGCAACATGAGTCTACCCGCGCTGGGACCGAATCCTAGTCAAAGCGCATGTGCCTGCTCAGATTGCCCCGCTGCTTGCCCTCCACCCGACTTTCCTACACCAGATAAACAAATTTACGTATTTGGTAATGCAAATTTGTGTTTATGTTTTCTTGTGGCGGTATGACCGTGTTGTACGTATGTACTCCAGAGTGTTGAATGCAACGAACGGATTGCACTCCAATTGAGAAATATCGAAAGGCTCCCGAGTATAATTGATATCAACCACACAAAAAGTGGATTCTAAAGGAGAATGAATGAAGCTTACCAAAGTGTGCATGTATAACTTGAACCCCTCTTCTCCCACAACATTCAGGACCTAGAGGTAGTAGTGGAATAGTCACGACTTCATTAAGTTCTTTCCGATTGTCACTGGTTACTCCTCACAGGGCCACATGTGGTTTTTCGTCCTGATTAGGGCCAGTGGCTTCTTTGGGCAGGGGCGCCTGATGAAGAAGGTAGTGCATTTTTTGTTGTTTCGTTTTCGAACTGTGTCGAAACTCGGTTGTAGGCAAACCGTTACGTCCTACCTCAAGTTGATGTCAGCTTTCTTTCACCTACGAAACCCACTCGAGATATCATGAATAGATACGTAGTCATTTACTGTGCCATCACTTGGTTGTGGTGCTAGCTGGTTAAATCGATTGTTCTAGGTAGCATCATCAGCAATGCGAACTCTAGTTCCTCTGTGTTTTAGGCTTTCCCCTGTCGTGGCTCCTCGTTGCGGTGTTATTTGTAGTGGGCTTCTCAGCCTTCACGGTCTGGCAGGTGTTCGTGTGTCGACGCAACCGCCGCCTGGCACACGAGGCGAGCCGTGGGGACACCGAATTGCTCATATCGACTCCCACGGCGGAGGCCAGTGCAGCCAAGCGGGCGAATTGGCAGCGACAACTCGGAGCTGCAGTTGACCGCGCGCTCTTCAAAGTATGCATCCACGTGCCCACTTATTTCATGCCTATCTCGACATTTCTGTAGACCTACCTTCGCAGTAATAGCGTTGTGTTTACGACAACAAATTCCAAGTCTGCCAAACGTGTCAACACATCTGTTGCCTCATGTCTCAGATATCTACCAACCAGCCACTTTACAGATTATTGATCTTTCCTTTTTGCTGATATCAGCCGCCTTTCTGTGTCACTGCCATTGCAGAGTTTGCCTTAAACACGGCAAATTCTCATACTGAGACTATTTTATTCCAAATTGACTTCTTGTTGCCTCTTCAGGCTTTCTCTCGCCTGGGACTGGTTATTGCTCAGCACCCGATTGCCACTCTTCTTTTCTTGGCCATAATTATTGCATTTCTTTGTGGCGGGCTCACAATGTTCACTGTAACGACAAATCCGATTGAATTGTGGAGCGATCGCGGGTCGCGGGCTCGCCAGGAAAAGGACTACTTCGATGCTCACTTTGGGTTCGTGACTAATTCTCCTCTTTGTTATTTTGTCAACTTCAAGCCCTGCTACACTTGGAGAGAAATTTCTCTCAACTTTCTCCTGGGTTGATTTAGCGTTTTTCCCCTAGGTGTTCGTTTTTTTCTGGAGTGTTTTCGGTTCCTTCTCTATATTCTCCATGCATGTGAGCTGTGGGTCGGAAATAAATTCGGTAGTCGGTTATGCTCACTGAATCCTGGCATGAATTCGTTCATTCTTTTTGCATCAATAAAAGTTTCACAGAATCATTCGATGAGCTAGTGAGGCAATTAGAATTGATACTTTCTAAAGATTTATTAAAATCAAACACGATCGCTGCAACCCTTGCTCGAGTAGATTTGTCACCTCTGCTTATAATTGACTGTTGTGTGGCAGTCAGTCTGTACATCGACTTCTGCGAGATCAATTCACTCATGTGCTCATTTTGCAGTCTATCACCGACGCATTGATGTTCATTGTTGATGACATTTTTTCTGTTGTAATCGCTTATGTCCTCTTTCAGTCCATTTTATCGCATCGAACAGCTCATTTTGCGGCCTGCAAATCGCACTCCTGTGAAAAATGGCACCTTTGGACCCGCTTTTAGAAAAGACTTTTTGGACAAAGTGAGTCAGTAGTGAATGACGCTCTGTTCATCTTGATGCGTTTACTGCTCGTTAATGCAACACAAGCCCTTAAGAGTAGATCTTCGGATTAACAAGGAAAACTCTTAAGCGTCTAGTAACGAACTTGTTGTGGAGAAAAGTGCTGCTATTGGCTGTAATCGCAGTCATGTCGTTAAAACCAAGCAGCCGCATCTCCTTTTCTCTGGGTTTGACAGTCCATAAACGTGGAGAGGATCTCTTTCGAACCAGGCGTTCCCCAACTTATTCTCTTTGCTATCGTTTGCGTGGTTTATCAAATAGCTACGACCGTAGGGCATAATCACGTGGTGACTGGACTGATTGTTTATTGGAATGTGTCTGGCACCAGCGAAGTCACTCTGTCCTGGCATGCTTTACTTGCCTGACACTGCCGTTGGCGAATCAGCAAAACTACCACCTTCCGATTTTAAAATCAGCGAGGCATCATTTCGAGGCCTCACTTGGTGTTGCGGCACCTTTCTTTGGTTCCAGTAATGATGTCCATGACGTAAAAATGACCTCAAAATTTTGTTTCAGTTATGGTAGGACGATTTTACGAGGCTTGTGTGATCTTGCCAAGTAGTGTATCGGTACTGCAGGCTGGTTCTAGCTCGCTAATCCCTCGCGTGCGAAAGTAGTTGCTTGCAGCTCACGCGCACTGGTTAAAACATGAAAGGTAAACAATAGGGTTGCATCACCAGTCAAACCACCTTCGTTCCACGCTACCACAGCCATGTTTGAAGGCCTATTTAGAAGTGTTAACGCTCGGCCTTCTTCCAGCATTTATTAAAAGCCGGGGTGGGTTTCTTTACTCTAACTCCACATGCACTGTGCAGCAGTTGGAATTTTGGGCACATATGGAGCCTAGTTGTAAGGGCTGCTGCCTGCGAATGGGGAGAAGCGGACGTCAACCACATAACTTGGGGGTGCTTTTACAGGTCCAAAAAGTCGTCCCGCTATTCGCTTCACGTTTCTGTAAGCGCTGATCCCGTGCTATTGCTGGTGCGGCATTTTCGCGGATGTACAGTCGAAGTTGTCCAACGTTCCTTCCTCTCTACCTGCCAAGGTCCTCGATCTCCAGCTGCGAGTGGCCAAGGTGGTGGCTTACGATGCGGAAACCAAAGAAAATGTTTTCCTCGCCGACATCTGCTTCAAGCCCATGGAGCCGGAAGTTAAGGAGTGTGGCGTAACCAGCCCTCTGGAGTACTTCCAGCACAATGCAACTCTCTTCAACTCTTCTGTGAGTTCATTGACTCCCGTGTTTTTTTTTTGTCGAGTGCATTAAGTGATCATTTTGCCTGAAATCATAGTACTGTCGGAGGGTTTTTGCCATTTGGCTGTCACGTCGCCTGTCAGTCAGTAACGCAGATTCTTTCGCATAAAAATTGATTCGTTGCAGACTTCAGGTGTGACAATCGTTGTTCCTTGGTATTACCGCGAAAACATTTACAATCTAATTCCTCAAAATTTATTGCTGTGTGCTTAGGGCGCGGTGGATTGTTTTGATCTACACTTGCTAAGGAATGGCGAAATAATGCGCATTCTTCGTGGAATATGGAGAATCAATAGTTGTAGACTTTCATTTTTGCCCTTTCCGTCCAATCCCAGGTAATGGATGTTGTTTGTTTCCGTCCCGATTAGTTAATTTCTCAGTGGGCCCAAAATCGTTTAATGAATAGTGCACTTTTTATCAACTCTTTTCAAAGTTTGTGTGTTCTACCTGAATACTTTTGGTAACGTGTTGTCAGGAAAGTAGGCTCCTTGTAAATTCCTCAAAAGGTTCGTGGGGGTCATCATCAATAATGTCCGTTTGGATCCCACCAAACTCAATACTCGCAATTTATCTTTAAAATTTCAACTTCCGACGTACGTGGTACTTCCTTGGAAAGAGGTTAGCTGAGCCAACGAAGTCTCGTGGTTTAAATCTTTTCAGCCTGTGTAAGCTTATCCTTTCTTTACGTGGCCTTGTCTACGGAGTATTGCGAATATCGCATCTTCGGCTCTACTCCGTTATACCGCTAATGTCTTCGTTGTTAAATGAAGAACGAATCTTGCTCCCCACCATGCGGTTTCCATGTTTTACTGATTTGGTGAAAACGTGGGTGTCCTTCGTCCTCGACGCAATTTTTTTACAATATTCCATTAACTTTATGTTGTATGCGTAACCCATTTGCTGGCGCAGACTACAATTGCTTTCTCTACTGCTGCTCCGTGGCTATTTCCGGTTGAAGTTAACTTCCTACAAACTCCGTCCGTTTTGTGTGACATTAAGCACCTGTCATTGTTTTCGGTAGTTTGCAAGTCACTACTCGAAGAGTCCTCGGTAATTAGTATTCATGGTAAAAACCCTAGCTATTCAGCACCGCATTCTAATTTTAGCATCTTTTGTTTTGCTGAATTAAGCCTCGAGTTTGATATTCGTCGAGAAGCTCGTATTTTTCACACCCCAGTACAACGCCACCCGCCTAATTTCCGATTTGTCACAATCTCGACTCAATCTTGCCAACTGTCATGGAGCACAATGCCTCGTAGTTTTTTTACCAGTCGCTCCACCTAGCTAAAAAAAAACGCCTACTCTGGTGGAGCCATTCTCTGGTGCTCGGGTGGATGGTCAAGGTTAGGCCGCGCAACATACTTGGCGTTGAAGGAAGCCAGTGCTGTAGTACAGCAACTGTTACGTGTTGCCTGTAACCAGGTCCCGCACACTCAGACTCCATGTCTGATGCTAGCCACCACCTTTCCACGCTGATGTAAGACAAGGCAGGATCTCGTGCAGAGAGCTTTCAGTGTTTCAACCAGAGGCCGAGTGATCTGTCACAATGTGCCGAAGGATGATCTTGCCCCGATAAAACAAGGCGGATTAACACGGATGTAGCTTTCGGTGAGGTGCCATGGGTGACTCACGCACAGAAGCGGTGTGATCAGGGGAATCGAGTAAATAATGACGAAACCCTAACCCGCGATGAACCGTATTGGGGAATGCTGGATCCCCAATAGCGACCCATGCTAATATTTGAGTCACAGTTAATTCACTGGGAAATGTATGAAAGTAATTTTCAAAACGGTTCACCCAAAAATTAGCGAAAAAATCTTTAAAAGTATTTATGTAGTTTGTGGTCAAAATTTTGGGGAAAACTGGCGAATGCTATAGCAGTTTTAAAGTTGTAGTTCTTCGATGCTGTTGAAGCGTTTTTTTTTTGACCAAAATGTTTAGCCTGTGCACACGATGTCTGCAGGGGTCGTTATTTTACTAAATGGGCTGGGGCGCTGAGGAAAGATGTGGTCGAAAGGGATAAAACCAGGCAAATTTAATCTCTGCTGTCTTTTGCCATCATTGTCTCCAGTTGATCTATTCCAAAGTCATTATTCCCACAAATCTGTCAGTCTGTGTTCGTCCGGGGATGTGTGTGTGTTCAGCAGGACTAACTCATCACTCGGTCAGGCGTTTTCGTCAGTGTGAGTTGACGTGTTTCTCTTAGGCCTTGTTTAATCCCAGGGTCATGCCATTGGCTAATCTTCGATCCTCATTGTTCCTGCTGATCGGCAAAGTAACCTCTATCCTCACCCAAATGACTTCCTATGTCCTTCTGCGCTAGGCGGCAGTGTGTTTGACAGTAATTAGCACTTGCCAACTCACCGTTGAAATTGCTGTTTACATCGACTTTGGTTTTAAACTGCACTCATGCCTCAACTCATTTTCCCAGCCGTGAGCCTTTTCGAGTTGCCTCTGTGCCGCTTTTCTTTTCACAAATCCCGCTCTCATCTAGTGCTGTTTTCGGTTGAATTGTGAGGCACATTGTTGCTCTGTTGGAACGTGTACTTGGTCGGAATCGCCGCGCGGTGTTTCTGCTCTTTACTTTAAATTGCTGAGACTTGAACCGACTTGAACCGATCGCGCAAATAAGCATTAAGTCCATGACTAAGCGTCTGTCATGAAATAGATTCTGACAAACAATCGGATGGTTTATATTATGTGGTCCGTTTTATAAACCTCGTCGTGTTGCGCTGATCTATGCCTTCGCTGTCACGTGTCCACACAAACCCGTCACCTTTATTATTATAAATTTAAACAGTGCTGGGAAGGCATCTGCGTGCTAACATAGCTCAATAGTTTTTTCTCAATACAGCAGGTGGCGCGTCGTAGCTTGTGCACGTGGGAGCCAGCCTTGTTAACCTCCGAAATTTCTTCGTCATCCCTGACCCAGTTGGTTTTGGTTTTTACCTCATCCAGCGTGCCACGGCTTACCGTCTGTCCAAGGTCAAACTATCGTTTCCCTCAGTGAAATCATGGTTGCTCACTGTGCCTAGGAGGTGATTGAAATTCATGGCAGAGTACTACGCATGAGCGCAAATTTCTTCTTAGTTTTATTACTCGAGTTATGTCTTTTACCTCCACGCTACTTTTTTTCGGTGACGGTGATGGTTTGGTTCGGCTTATTGCTGAACCCTGCTTTGTACCGCTAGTGAAACTCGCCATCTCCCCAGTCGAGGGATTTAATGAATTGCACTGGGTTTGCACTCTGTGTGTCGTTGCAAACCTCACAGGTCAGATGTATCTTTAGGGTCTGTCGGAGGGTAAAATTTGTAATACCACAACTCACTACTACAGCTGTCACAATTTCTGAACGGCTTCGGCTTTGCTTGCAAATCAAAATCCATTTATGTCTGTTTTTTGCAAATGTGGTTTCTACGAATGCTACACACAAACCGCTACATTCAAGCCGTCCTGCATTTCAACCCAGTAAATGCACTTGAAAAGTCGGTTCAAGTCCAACAGGCACAAACATTTTTCAATGAATGCTGTGTTAAACAATCGGTACATGTAATATTAGGCCGCGTTATTTGTTAGTGACCATCGTTTGACCACTGCGAGGCTGCAGGCTTCTCCGAGCCACATCAACCTTATCATTTCTGATTTGCCACATTTACAATGACCTTAGGTGTGACTTGTGCTTTTCCGCAGTTCAACGACACACTTCACGGATCCAAGGCCGAATGCTTTATATGTAAAACCGATGTAAAATCGATTTATTGATCACTTTTAGGACTACCTTCTGCACTTGGAGGAGTGTACAGGCAGCGTTCTCAAGGCCAACTGTCTGGGATCTTCTGGGCTTCCTCAAATGCCAAACGTCGTATTCGGTGGATTCAAAGGCAAGCCCGCATTTCGCCCGCTCAACCAATCCCAAGGCGCCTCTCAAATTTTCTTGCTACTCAACTAGTTGGTTTAAGCATTGTTGCATTGTGTGGCAGGCTTTTCCGGGATCAAAAGGGCAAAAATTTTGGTCCCTGTTCAAAAGGGTGTGTATTTAATTAAAGTTAGGTAATCATGGCCCTCTGGATGAACGTTTTGACCCATTTTTGTGCGAATTGTGGACAGCCTTTCAATTCACTTAGTCGCCAACTCTGTGGGAGGCGGAAACGGCTTTGGTGCAGTCGATTGTATAAGTACTGTCCTATGTTTTCCTCTCATCACTTTCTCTTGCTGTTCTTTGAATTATTTTCACGTCTAAGTACTTTCCTGGTCTGAAAAAAAAAGTTAGAGACAGTGTAGGTTTTCCCACTATTTTAAGTGACTAAATCCGTGCAAGAAAAAGTACCAAAATATCGCATCCAGGTGCGTTATGAACCTCACATGACTTACCTCAAAATTTCGCACACTTTTTAAAATCCCGTCTTACGCACTTACGTGGAATTGTGTTCGTCACAAAATCACTCTCCCAAGAAGCTATTTTGGATTCCTCCTGGGACGTTCTTTCGCTTTTTAATTTATTTCTGTGGACAATTTCAAATTCTGGACAGCCTGTTTTAAACCGATATGTCCATATGTTTAGTTGGTTTTATTGTCATAGAACCGCGTAATTGGAGAATTGAAACTATTGCTGTTAATGTAGAACTGTTTCTCCCATCTCAAGACACCACTAAAATCATCGCCAGGCAGCAGTGGAAGTCACAAGACAATCGTAAGCTCTGGGCCGATGTTGGTTTACTTCGACGGGCGCTTTGACAACCCCCATTCAAGCACATTCTCATGCTGTTCACTCCAAGCTGTGACAAGGTGTGATTAGAAGCTGATATTTTACCATTCATGCGGAGACCTTTAAAGGGTGCAATAGAATGTGAGGAAATACTGCTGTAAATTGGAGGTTTTGGAGGCCGCTGTTAATCCAGACCGATTGAGATCCGTCGACTGCCTGTGGTCGGTGGTGGTAGGTTGACAGTCGAAAACGGGAGCCTGGTTGTTAAACGGGTTGTCAGTCATTTTCGTGACACTGACTTGTGTCAAAATCGCATAAAATCGTTATTTTACTACTTAACCTGTTTTAATCGTCAACATTCTCTTATTTGCTGTTTGTCTGCAGAAAATTATACCAAAGCAGAGGCCGCTGTGATAACCTTCTTAGTACGGAACAGCGCCGAGCCAAAATCACCGCAAATCACCAAATGCCTTGCTTGGGAGTCGGCCTACCTTGAGGCTGTTCGTGAGTGGATGGACTCCAACGGCAAAGATGTTATCGTGAGCTACAGTGCCGAGGTTCGTTTGCTTGCTTTTAAAACTGCCCTCTTCGCTTTTCTGTCCTAATCGTGTTTGGTTGCTTCAGCGATCCGTGGAGGATGAAATCAAGCGTCAGTCGGATGCCGATGTACAGACCGTTCTCATTAGCTACGTCGTAATGTTCATCTACGTGAGCCTCTTTCTGGGAGCCTACACCAACTGTCGGAGCGTGCCAGTGAGTTGCTCTTTTAGATATTTTTTTGTTTGCCTTATTAAACTGCCCGTAAAGGTTACCTCATATCAGCTGATAACCAGTTTATGCTTGTGACTGGGCTTGTATTAATCACATGAAATTATTCACGGTTGCGGCACTTGTTCTTTGATGCCGTCAGGTGAATGAAGCTTCGCGTACAGAAAAGAAGTGACAAACTCAGATATCAGTGTCGTCTTGTAGTACAAAATCTGCTTTAAAGATTTTACCGTGATGCCCATTTCGTAGGTCGACCTGAAGGTAACTCTCGGTTTGGGCGGTGTGTTGATTGTCCTCGCGTCAGTGGCCGCCTCAGTCGGGCTTTGGAGTTACGTGGGTGTTCCCGCGACCCTCATCATAATCGAGGTGGTTCCCTTCCTGGTCTTGGCGGTCGGCGTGGACAACATCTTCATCCTCGTTCAAGACTACCAGTTGGCTGAATTTCGCTCCTCCCAACTCAGGCCTCGCGTTCAGGAGCCCGAGGGAGCCGAAGGCGAGGCGCTTCTTGCCGGCGCTCGTGACACCCAATGCCACTTGCGAAGTGACGTTCATGCAAGAGTCGCGCAAACCCTCGGCCGTGTGGGTCCCTCGATGCTTCTCTCAAGCGCAGCCGAATCTGTGGCCTTCTTCTGCGGTGAGCTACCACCTATCCACTTACCGTCTTCCTAAACAACCATCCTAGTGCTGGAATAGGGCTCACTTTGTGTTTTATGGGTGTCTTTCATTTTCACACTTGTCTGTAGATGAATTAGCACAGCAGTCGGACAAATTTTATAATGTCGTCCACATTCCATCGTAAGGCCTTCAGTCCAGTTTGATGGTGTAACGGTGGAATCAGCCTTATTTGCACCAGCGAACAATTTTAATGGTCTTCAATAAGTCACAGTTAGATCTGCAACTAAGTGCATTCCTGTCTCTTAAATAGGTAAATTAGCTGCGGTCGAATCCGTTGTTTGTAGATCAGAAAGTTCGTGTGCGTTTAATCCTCGTAGCGGACCGCATGTTTCACACTGTTCCTCGCGATGATTGGTCAGCAGGGAATCCTGTCGACCCATGCCACCATCGAATTGTAATTTCGTACTGAAATTTATGTGGCACCTGTGGGAATTTCGACTGGGCTACATCCTCCAGGTCAAACTGCAGAGTAGTAGTTGATGTCTGCACTAGCAACTGAAGCGGTTAAATCTGCGTAAATGTGGCCAAATTGTGAGATTGTTCAATTCGCAGAGGGTGCTGCTTTCTAACCCCCAAGTTGTCTCATTGTCGCTGCAGGTTCGATGACCACAATGCCCGCGGTTCGAGTCTTCGCGCTTTACGCAGGCGTCGCTCTGGTCATCAACTTCCTTCTGCAGCTTTTCGCCTTCACTGCCCTCCTCACACTGGATGCCAGGCGCGCGGCGGTCAGTCGCTACGCTTTGCCATATGTGTGTTTGCGGTTTGGTAATCAGGTGGCTCGGTTGCTGACACAAATACTGCACGGTATAAATGATTATCCACGCGTCGTTGTCATTTGTCTACAGTTCGTCATGGCTATTTGTACGCATTTTTTGTTACCCTCGTGTGTACTCTTATTTTGCAGGCTCGCAAATGGGATGTGCTGTGCTGTGTCAAAAGCCGACCAGAGAACAGTGGTACCGCTACTGTCGAACCTAATCCAACCTCCACTGGTCCTAGTGAACAGCAACCGGAGGAGCCCCAAGAAGGCAACTCAGCTGGTTCAGGTGTGAACAGTGAAAATCCAGAATACGGTAAAGTACCTGTTACTAACATTTTATTAGTACAACGTTATGTTCTGATCGAAAGTGACATCCTTTGCTATATTCAGCTGCGGTTTCTGGGGGCACGTGGTTATACCAAGCCGTGTCACGCTGTCTCTCCCCCGTTATTCTCTCTAAGTGGATCCGACCAATTCTCATGGTAGTGCTGTTTGCATGGATTTGTATATGCGTCGCCCTGGTTACAACAAATCTGGAGGTGGGACTGGACCAGCGTCTTTCCATGCCGTTGGATTCCTACGTGCTGGACTACTTCGACGCGATGGCGCAATATCTCGCCGTAGGCCCGCCGGTGTACTTTGTGGTCACGCGCGGTCACAATTACACCTCGTGGACGAGCGGACAAAGCCAGGTGTGCAGCGTGTCTGGCTGCCCCAACACGTCCCTCCCAAATCTCGTCAGCGTCTACTCCAAATATGCCCAACAGTGAGTTTGGTGGTGGTTATCTATAGCCTGTTCGACTCTCGACGGTTGGACCTACTAACGGTTAAGAACAGGCGCACAAAACTAATTTAGATTAAAACCCTAACAGTGGAATATGGAAGGAAGTAGTTGAACGCTTGGCTCCTGCTTCACCTTTTTTGCATAAGCAATGGGGTCATTATATTGTGCTCATTCATGTAAGTGGCCATTGAACTCTTGCTTTCAGGTCATACATCGCTTCTCCTCCCATGGTGTGGATTGATCAATACTTTAACTGGTTCGACCAAGACGATAAACGAATGCGCTGTTGTCGGGTGCTGAGAAATAACACCGACATCTACTGTAACTCAACCGACAATGTCTCCGATTGCGTAGCCTGTGGTGCAATAGGCCCGAAAAAGCCAGCGGGGGAAGACTTCAATCGGTTTATCATGCATTTCCTCCAACAACTTCCCGACGCCAGCTGTCCATTTGGGTAAGTCATGTCTTACTCTCCTTTCCCCTTCCACATGTGCCACCCTTTCCCTGCAAGCAATAGTCGAAGACACTCATCTGTGTTGGAAAAATTGATATGACCGTTAAAGAATGTTATGACGACATAGGTAGATGTTGACGCTCATCGTGCCAACCACCACACGCAGTTCCTTCCAACCTGTCGTCTCAAGAGCCGCTTGTGCTCTTTTTTTTTTTAGCGGAAAAGCAGCTTTCTCATCGGCTGTTGAAACGCTGCCGGGCGGTAACACGACTAACGTCTCCGTAGGGGCTACACACTTCATGACCTATCACACTGTGCTTCGTGAGCCTCACGACTACGTCGAGGCTCTCCGGGTTTCTCGCTGGATTGCCAAAAATCTCACAGATAGTTGGAAAAATTCGTCAAGTCCAAATCTGTCTGATCCCCTCGCTGATAACATTGTATTCCCTTATAGGTAAGTTTACAATCATCTTAACAATCGGGTTTGTGCGCCTTTGTCTCCACGTTTCTTTTAATTTTGAAGAAGACTTAAACTATGCCTTTTGTTTGTTATTCAAAATAGTTAAATTTGCTAATTTTTGTTTTTATAGCGTGTTTTACGTATTCTATGAACAGTACATTGGGATTTTGCACCAAACAGCAGTGCAACTCAGTGTCTGCTTGGCGGCAATTGCGGTGATCACGCTGTTCCTTCTGGGTCTGAATTTCGTCGCAACCTTCATTGTCTTCCTCGGTGTCGCGTGCATCGACATTAGTTTGCTGGGTCTGATGAGCATGTGGAACATCAACCTCAATGCAATCTCTCTTGTTAATTTAGTTGTGGTGAGTTGGCCATTTATTTGCACTGCCCGACGTCTACATCGTTATTATTAGTAATATCTAGCCACCATGATTTAGGGACTTTTCCAGCCAATTTCGGCCATTTTACACCCAAAGAACTTGAGCACAAATGGGGCGGTGAAATTTTATGTTCAACGAAACGTCAAACACGAGATCACCGAAATTGAAAGTATTTCCTTCATGCCTAATAAGCAACATTCGTGAACGTTCTTAGGCACATCCCACGAAATAATGCCATTCGCCTAAACGATGTAAAAATTATGCAAAATTATTGCAAATCGCATGGTAATATAAGCTTCTGGCATTGATAGTAAAGTGCAATAATATCGTGAATCTTAGTTTTCCACCATGTCAAAGACGTCGGATTACTCACTTAATGATACATAATGCTGAAATTGATGTGAGTTATTGTGTCGATTTATTTAATGGTAGCGTGTGATGGCCGTTTTTAGGCACCAGCTCGCTTTTTGTAATTTAACGATAATGGCTTTTATGACTTACCCATTTATTAATTTAATAGTGCACTGGTATTGCCGTTGAATTTTGCTCCCATATTGTTCGGGCCTACACTCAAAGCTGCGGAAAGACTCGAATTATGCGCGCTCACGAAGCTCTCTCGGAAATGGGTAGCTCTGTAAGCTTGTGTTAATTTAAATAAATAAATGAAAACCTGTTGACATTGGTTCATGTGGTAATCTTTCTTGCAGGTGCTTCGTGGAATCACACTTACCAAATTAGGTGGCATAGTTGTATTGGCCTTCTCCAATTCTCGTCTTTTCCAAGTCTTCTACTTCCGAATGTACCTTGGGATGGTTGTTTTTGGCGCTCTCATTGGCATCATCTTCCTACCAGTCATTTTAAGCTACATCGGTATGCCAGTGTTTTTTATGCACAAGATCTTTCTAATGAATTTCCGTTTTTTAGGGCCATCGTTAAATCCTTTGCTTGTTAATGACAAGAAACATCATGAAAATGAGGATTTTGAAAATCAACCCGATGAAACCGCTGCCACATCTGGCAGGGAGTCTCCCATAACGAGTCCTGCGAATAACGAAGGAGAAAATCAGTTCCAAGCTACCGGGTGGGGTAGCAACAGATTGTAGACCGTGTGAACTGTACCTGTCACTCTCGAATCTTTCGTAACTGTCATTTTAACAAGTTTCATATTGAATGCCTGATTGCGTGTTCATATTCGTTGTTTCCAATTATATTACATCTGCTGATGTCAAGTAAACTGATAAAGTTTGGGGGGTACAGTAAGTGTCTTTAGTTATGGTTCATTCTTACTGGGACATATTGAAATCACAGATTTTATAGAGTAAAATTCGTCCAGATTCGGGTTTTGTATCGATTTTGGAGCAAATGTGCAATATAGTGTGGCACTGTTTGAAATTGCGGGAGCGCTTTAATCCCTAAAATGCTGTAAGTCAGCCTTTATGACAATATCTCATCGAACTAGGACTTAAACTGGGAGGTTACAAGTAGGCATTCATCTCAAAGATAACCACACTAGCAGGCTTGGCTATCAGACGCGACAAAAGAAGAGGAGTAAAAGCATTTTAGCGTATTGCAGAATGCCTTGTAGTTGGCCCCGGTGTGGTTTTCGAAACCACACCAGGGCCGACAATCTACAATGATACGGCCCGACCGAAAGAGCAGAAAATGCGAATGGCTCGTAGCTCAACTAATTTATTGTTGCGCTGTGTGTGTACAAGATAACAAGTACGTTTATATAGCCTTGCTAAACGTCGATCCCTGAATGAACATAGTTAGGTGAAGTTCATTCACGTAAATCAATTGAATCATGTTCGTTCGCGTGCTGCTCACCACAGCCTTACACAAAACAGGAGGGTTAGAGAGTAAGGGGAGATTTCCTTTAAGTCGAAAGATGTGAATTAAGGAAAGCACAAAAGTAAGGAGATGAAAGGAACAAGTGACGCAGCAGGCTCGAATGCTCTGCCTCAAAAGGGCAGTTCATTCTGAGTTATTGAAAGAAAATGCACAAAATCGGAAATGAAATAGGCGAATGTCACACATATTGTCGTTTATTTTTTCTATGTATGTTTAATGTTTTTTTGTATTTTTGAAATTGAATGAAAAAATTGTTTAAACGTTCCATTTACATCTCTTTTGTTATTGATTGATTAAACGAATCTGCCTAATCCAATAAAATTATTGCATAACTTGTTTTCTCGGTTAGTAGATTTTCATCGCCACTGTTTGTTCTTGTGTTTAAAGTGTAGTTAGTAAGGTATAATAATACTTTATCTTATTAGAATTGTTATGCCTTTCCTGTGCCTGTCCACTTGTTGTATTGTTGTGGAATGCGTCTTGGTTTGATTCCCTTTCACATGTCTTATTCAAGTCAAATATTTTATTTTTTATCACTTCATTTTCCCGAGCAACGCTATTATTAATTTGTTGTACTGCCTTACGATTTTACCTAAACGCATTTTATGAACTGCAAAAAATATATTCCATGGAAATATTTGCAAATCAGTTTCTTCATGTGTACTTTCTAGCATTCTTCCATGAAATTCTAAACTAAATAAATTGTAACCTTGCTTTCACAAGTACACGTTTTAATGCGATTGATCCAATTATTGCCAGTAACAAATTAATACCACCTTAATTTTCTTTTCTATTTTCAAACTTCTCAACCAATTTTGCGCTAAAAGTGTCGCTTTAGCACTTACGGATGGGCGTAAATGCATAACATGGGTTGCGAACTTTGGAATTTAAACGATCGTTTTTAACTCTCCAATAGACAGTGCTTATTATATCGTAGTTAAACCTAGATAATTTTGAAATTCAATTGTTATCGGATTAAGGCATCTGCAACTATTTGGTATTATTATTGTGGCTCATAGCGTAGAAACGCATCATGATCTAGCACTATAGAGACTGTTAAACCCGCTTTGAATTTTGTTAAAATTCTTCATGGGTGATTTTGATAATAAAATTTTTTTTGACTTTACTTGGTTTCGATTCTCTTTGTAAGATTACCTTAAAATGAAGGTATTTCGCAAGACCTCAAATCGAGTTGGGACTAAAGCTATCTGAAGTCAGTTATTTTTACCATTACGTTATCAGCTCGACTTCGATAAGTATTTATGCTTTGATTTTTAAGTGTGATTTGTGCTGCTAACCTCATGGTTATTTTCTCCGTTGCTTTTAGCTTTGATAATGAGGAGCTTTTGCGTGCCTGTTTGCTTTCTCACATTATCTCTTTTGTGCATATGGACGGACGCGCATTGCGTCATGTTTGGAATGTGCAGTAAAAAGAACTATTGTGTGGACAGTCGTCCGGCCTTATCAGTTCCTGGTGACCTACGTACCACATGTGAATCTGATAGTCCTGTGCAGTGCTGCAACAAAGAGCAGTTAGAAAAGCTTTCTGATAGCCTGTACATGTTAGCCTTCGTTGTCAGAGAGTAAGTGTTCTCAGCGTTTTTACTGCGTTCCTATAACACTACCTATCCGTCTTCATAGGTAAGTGGGATTTGTGCTTTTATGCTTATAGGGGGAAATTACTTTTCAAAAGAGTATTTATTTTTGTGAATAACAATTTGTTCCTACAGGAGGTAAAGTATTTTAGCCCTTCTAGTCTTAGCGTTAATCCAAGTCTCTGATTTCAACCTTAAGGATTTTCATTAGTAAAAACGTTTCCCCAAGGTAGCAGTATGTGAAAAGCATACTTACTCAACATTGGCTGTACCAAAACTGTCTTATTGAAGAGCTTAATCCTAATTTCATAATATTCCATTTACAGTAATTAAAAAACATTTAACTAACATGGGCATTCAATTTACAATTTCCCATGTGTATTAACAATATACACTGGATTACACTCCTGTATTATACTTTGCTTAGTCTTATTCATTAGCGTTGTTTATTTTTCAATGAAATTTAAAAATGACACTATTAAACAAATCAGCACTTTGGGATTCAACTTTTTACGAATTTGAGCCATGTTGTTATCAATTTAGAGCATGCGACTGGCAAAAATCAGAGAACGAGACGCTCCTATTCAATGTATTTACTATTTTCTATACTCTAGCAATACTGATAATCCCACGTGTTATAATGGGCTTCGACAAATATTTTGTGATATGACGTGCAGTCCAAGGCAATCAGAACTGGTGACTGTCACTGGAAACACTTCAAATGGATCTGTGACTTCTATCGACTTTTCGGTATCGCTCAAGG
The DNA here is from genome assembly GCA_900604375.1 of Mesocestoides corti. NCBI lineage: Eukaryota > Metazoa > Platyhelminthes > Cestoda > Cyclophyllidea > Mesocestoididae > Mesocestoides > Mesocestoides corti. The sequence continues at coordinate 25,150 of UXSR01000156.1, forward strand.
AGGCGCAACGCATTTTTAATGCCTGTGCAGTACGTTTCTTTTGAAAAAGATCGGTTGAACGTATCCTAAATATTTTTTGTTTTTTTTAATTTTTAATGCAAATTTGTACCTTTCAAGTTTGCAGCAAAACCATTGGTACTTTACGGAAAAAAGCTATTATACACTCAGAAATTTGTTTTTAAGTTAGTCGAATTACCAGTGTTGTTAAGTGAAACGCAAGCATGTCGTTTATACAACAATGTGAGCAAGCCTGGATCGAAACTCCTCCTTCAACATCCAAATCGGTTCACAAGAGGCCAATGAGTTCATTTTTCGATTTCTCTCTCCACGTAGTGCCATTGATGTTTCGTCTTTATTAGCAAATTGAGGACTTTTTCCTGGGCAAGGCGATATCTGTTATCTGCAACCAAGAAGACTGCGACATGAAGACGTTCTTTCGTAGTCTGGGCACCCCGGAGGAGCAGGGCGGCAGATCGCCCTACGGAATCAACTTTGTCTTCACGGACGACATAGCAGCTAACACATCCAACAAACAAGATGAATCTGTAAATACTTCTCCTAACAATACAGACCAGTTACCAGCAGAGCATTGGGAACTAAAGGAATCCGCTGACCAGCAGTCCCCAGGTTGGTTTTTCATTGTAACTTTAAATTGTGCAACCAAATTTCTTGCCGAATGAGGCACAGCAACATTAAATAAAGTAGGGGTATTTGTTGTTTTTAGGGGTGACCTAGCTAATTTTAACTTCGCAATTACCGCCAAATTTAGGACTTCCTAAAGCACTACATTGTAGCCACCTGTGTCAGTGATCTTCGTTCCTGAAATGCTTAACTCGAGTATCTCAAGCAGCATTTTTTTGCACTGAGGAATCAGAAAAGTTTTCCAGTTTGGGCTTGACTTCAGGTGCATTTACGAAATTTAGGCTGCCATACAATTCAGTTTAAAATAGCACTACGATGTTTTTGGTTTCAGCTGCTATTTAACAAGTCGCTGAAACTACATACCTTCCTGTGTCAAACTAATTCATCTTAGTTACTTTTTTTTAAAAAAAAGTTGTTTTTCGATAGCACCTAGGATGCAAATTTGATGGGATATCTTCATTAACTAACTGTTCTTAATGTTCACCAGTTAATCCGCGTGCGGTTGAAGAGCCCGCACCGGCAGGTGACCCAGTTCCCGTGCGCCGAGTTTACGACCAGCCCCTGGGGCTGGCAATGCTGCTGACGTTTTTGGGGCTGACGCTGTTCTTCCTTGCTGGACTCGCGATCCGGTGGTGTGTCGAGCGACAGGCGGACGACAACGTCGTCGGCTCCTACTCCCCACCTATTGGCTGCTACTCTAAAGTCGGTGCCACCATTCAATTTGGATCCACTTGGGTTAGTAGATTATTTTTAACACCATACGCCTTGCTTCGAAGATCGCTATTATTGTTCAGAACTCTGGATCTAGGCCAATGTCCTTAATTGCCTTTACTGGGGATGCATTAGTTAAATGTTCTACGATCTCCAAAATGTGTCTGAAGTGTTAAGCCCCAATCCCTTCGTGTGCTAACTTGTACCTCAAACGGCATTACCTATTGGCGCTGACGTCTTATCCTTAACTTCTACTACGAAGATTACTATTGCAAGTTGTTTTTTAATGAATAAACTACTTTTGCTGGTTTCGACTGTGAATTGTTTCGGAGCCTCAGTCTGACCATTGGTTAAATGACACGATCTTATCATTAGTTTACTTATTGGTGCAATGTAATTACTACTACTAATGAAAAGTTTGTAAAATTCAAATCAAGTATGTTTTTACTTGCATAGTGGTGTATTGATCAAAAGCTGACAATAAGCGGTTTTGGGCTTGACCAGGGGCGGGCAAGAGCCGTGCGTTGAAGGGAAGAATATCAAGAGAACGAACAAGAGATTTAATTATAGATAAATGTGGTGGAAAATGGAGGTGATATTGATATGACTCGTGTCCCAAACACATCTCATGCCATTTTTGAGCCATGTTCTCCAATAGTGGTGATCTCAGTTGCACTTCCAGGAGCTTCACGACATTGGCCGACCACTGACGGCCTCTTCTCGTTTAAATTGCCATAACCACTATCGACTTAGTGACAAGATTTAGTGGTATGAGAGTACGTTACTGAGTTGGTTTCCCAATCACCCGTTCCCCATAATCCAATCCCACAATGGTGTCCACTTGATGTCGTAGTTTGAAGTGTTGGATTGCACACTTTGCAGGTCTTGCGGGTTGTCATAGTTTTGGAAAGAAATGTCTTAAACGTCCCCCACTAGATTTAACACTTATTTATGTACTTGGCGTTTTGTGCGTCCTCCACTCAAGTTAGCCCAGGCAAACGGATTTATGCGTGCTACTATGGGAATCCTAATTGTGATGTAAGTTTTCCCATGATTCACACATAGAGTGGTCACACTTTTGAACTCGACATCTTGTGTTCGCTGGATTCCAACGCCTCCCAAGGTAGTTGCCTTTGACAACACCAGGTTGACGACCATGCAAAACAGAATTTTATTTTTACAGAAATCCCAGATAAACTATGTAATTTTCAGCTTAGTTACATTAATTTGTCTTTTGGGGCCATGTGTACTCGATTGTGGCTACCACTTCTTGCGAAGGGTGGGCTCTTGTGTTTAAAGAACCTGTACCCTAGCGAAGTTATTGTGTGGGGTTAGTTGTCATCTTTTGACACAATTTTGTTGCAAATTCAGAAGATTTATCTATAAATATGCAATTTTTGTAGTAAAGTAAATGTGGAATTGATTATTCCGTAACACATTTCTGTTGCAGGTTGAGTGTACTTATTGCTGCGAACACAGTTTATATTTGTTGCTAGTGTTTTAATTGTAGTTTGAAGAAATGCGAATCTTCATCGAGTTCATATTAGGGACCTATTTCTTAAAAGCTCAACGGTGAAAATTTTATACTCCATTATACAGCAGAAGAAAGGGCTGAGAGCAACGCTTTGCCCATGTCAAAAGTCATGCAAAATGGACAAGGCAGCAGCGTATATCTGATAGCCCAAATTAAACATACACCCTTCCGAAGCAAAAAAGGATTGCCGATGCAAACATAGCGTGTTATAAAAAGTGATTTTTGAGTAGTAGGAGTTAGGATCCAAACTCAAAGTCTGCGGGTGAAAAAGTCGTGTCATTTGTGTGGTTGGATCTCAGGGGACATAAGTATTTCACGTTTTACCAAAAAGCGAGCGTCACAGCAGTTGCAGATGTCCGCCTGTTACCACAACATTAATTAAAACTTCTGTAAAACGCCCACACTTTTTAACAGATAGGGCTACAAATCGCGGCACTGTCATAAAAGCTTTTTAGAATTCGGCTGTTCAATTAGGCTATATGAGGTCAATTCACCGGTTCTTTCATCATATCCTGTTACGTTTGCCCGTAATAATAGAGAAGACCATTCAAATAACGGTACCAAATCCCTTGCTAAACGCTAGAACCGACCTTCCCAGGCTAATACCAGAACAAGACCAGAGCTCGAGTAGAGAGCTTTATTCACGTGAGCCACGTGCAGAGAAGAAGTGATGTCGAAAGTAATTCAAGTCAAGGTTGACCTTGACTTGATAAAAGCGTAACAAAATAAATGTTAATAAATTAATGTAAATAAAATCAGAAACCAATCTTGGGGAATCGTGGATCCCCAACATATCCTGAACCCCTAATTTGGCACAGCGAAGTGCGTTTGAATAAACAACACCCTCGAAATAATACTAATGGTAATGTAGACTGGCATTTGTGTGAGTTTTATTAGGATATATATTAACTTTTTGGGCAAGAGAACTTGACTAGATGTCCCGATCTCAGGTTATTGATAACAAAGAAGTTTACCGTCATAAATGCGTTTTACTATCGTGTTTAGTTACTGATAACATGTCTCATCGATTGCTCAAATTATGTATGTCTGCAGTTACTTTTTTTGATACAAAAGTTTCATAACTCTAGAGGTATCTGTTTTTTTACAAAACAGATTGCAACTTTGATTGATTAATTATTGTTTTGGGGAAAATTTTTTATTATCAAGTAATGTCAGATACTTACACAGACTGCACTGACTCATCTCAGAGCAAGTCCTTCCAATTTTGCGTGAAAGTGTCTAAAGCGACGCCTCCAACATCATGCCTTTCCCCTCTTCCCCCCTCCAGCTGTTTGCTCGTCAGGGTGCCCTGGTTGCCCGGTTCCCAAAGACAACCCTTCTGTTGACTTTCCTTATGCTGGCGATCATGTGCTGCGGCTTCCTCCGGTTTCGTGTCACCACTGATCCTGTAGACCTCTGGAGCGACCCCAAGTCCAGGGCTCGTCTTGAAAAGGCCTACTTCGACGAGCATTTCGGGTTAGTTGGTTTGGATTTTTTTTCACTTTGCCTTGTTGTCATGCCGCTTTCGTAACGGTTAGGTCCGTATTAAAAGAATAATGATTTTGATACGTGTGAGACGATGGGGCCTCGGTCAATATGTTTTGATTTTGTTCACCCTTTATACACCATGTGCGATGGTCGAAAGTTACCTCTCTATCACACTTCGTTTTTTTTAAAATAATTCAGCATGCATTCAAAAAATATGGGATGGTTCACATGGGATTGAACTACTACCGATGTGCTAGTTTTGACGATCCGTATAACCCTCTTGTTTTGCGCTAAATGTAACCTCGATTAAATTTGGGCCTTTTTTCGTCGCGCGTTGATTGGTTCCTTTCAATGAAGGTGGAAGCCTCTACACCTTGAATTAGTGAATTAACAATGCTTTATTTTATCATTTTCCAAGTCCTAACTCGTCCAAGCAGTAATGGTTGAGCTTTTATGTACTAAAAGATTGCACCGATCAAGCGGTGACCAATTTATGCTTTGGTTTTTGGATAGCGGTGCTCGTAAGTCATAAATTTCGAAATCAATCACATTTTATAATCATCGCGTGTGACCACTTTGAATGGACGATGCGCCAAGTTGATAAGCTTCGGCACATAGAAACCTTTATCTTGACCATGACTACAGTGGATCACCGTGGTGGATGTTACTCTTGAGGTTTATGCACGTGCTAGAGGGTGCGCAACAATAGTGCAGCAGTCCAAGAAAATCGTGTTTCGCGTTACTAAAGTGGTTACTGGTCAGAGCCCTCGCACACAATTTGCCTCGCAGGTCGAAATATTTCTTCAAGTCTGTCCCGAAATGGTCGTGCGTGGAATGCGGAATTCCGCTCCGCAAATTTAATGTGCCATTTTCCAGTTGTCCACTTTACTCACCCGTGCCTGCCGTAGAAAATCTGGATCGAGCGTAAAGATAAAGCTAGGCAAAATCTTACTTTATGCGGCCTTCAAGCAGAATTGAAACATTTGCAGCAGTCCTCAGTGTACTCTGGAATTCGCAATTTGTTATTTACCAAGAATCCCTAACTCTCTTTAAGCATGCATTATGTAGGGCTCCACAGAAGCCATGACTACCATTTCCTATTTTCCTTTAGATCAATCCTGCTGGAATTGCTAGTGTTTATTTATCTAACATCTATCGGAAATGGTTTAATATTTTCTTTTCCATTGGTCCAGTAACCAGGTCCCATTATTACCAGTGATGCGTACCTCCATTGCTGCAATCTGTACCAGACACAACGTTAAATTAAACTATAAGGTTAATAAATACATAACCAAGGATTGCTGTTGTCGGTCGGTGACGGAGTAGGTCCTGTCGACATAAGACTAATTTAATGGCATTACCCTCTATGTTCTGATTTGCGTAAAATCCCTGGAATCATGTAGATGTTTTGAGGGTTTTATTATACACGCAGGGAAATTTGCTGTCGCAGTTGCACCACCTAAAACGGACTCAAATAGATTAGGGGATAATGTACTAAAATGGCTGGGTGGTTTTATCCAGTGAGTGTGTGTTCGCCGTGTCTTCATTATGCATCTCTTTCATTTTAATTTCATTGTGGCTACATAGCGGAAACTTTTACATGCAGGCGTGAATATAACCATCGGTTTTACAAAAGTTCAATTTAAAAGTTATTCGAAGTTTTACTAAAGTTTTACTTTCTACGAAGGCAGATTGGGTTGTAAAATATTTCAGTGTTGACCGAGAATCAGGTTTCATGCAACCAGGTGCTAAATTGTTCATTAAAAAGCGATTCTAAGCGCACTAGGAGATAACAAATTTAAGATGGTAGCCATGTTTGGCTATATGTTTAATTACGCAAGCAACATGTTTTTTCTTTAAAACAATCGTCCCCTTCCTACGCGAAAAATCGATTTTTTGTAAAGTCTGAAATTTGAGAGTTCTTAGTGAAAACAGTGCTTTCGTTAGGTATTGCTCGCAACCGGAATCATTTGCTCAAATAACTGGTACACCAAATTTCTGTCTAGAACTAGACCCCGATTTCTCAGTACTGGACAAAGACCCGACCTCGTGCAGAGCGCCTTTACTGTCGCAGCGGAATTGCAAGTGAAATGTTAGAATGTACCCAGTTAAATAAGTCGAGGATGACCTTAACCTGATATACCAGGATGGGCTAATACAGATGGGGCTATCAGTGGAGTGCCATGGATGAGTGATCAACTTAAGCTGCGTGGCTAGGGCAGTTTTCCAAACAATGGCGAAATCCTAACTCGCGATGAGCCGTCTTGGGAAACGGTGTCTTAGCCAACAGTTTTCGGGCATTAAATTCAACTTCCTTTCAGGCCTTTTCATCGGACAGAGCAACTTATAATCAGGCCAATCAACTCGACCCCATTCGTCAGAAATGGTCAGATCTACGGCCCTGTCTTCGGCAAGCAATTTCTGCAAGCGGTATGGCACTCTTCTAACACTGGTCTTACAGCTTCGTCTTCTTACTCCAAAGTAGCCCGGTGGCCTTGACTGACTAATATGCATTAGTCGGTTTTATTAACGGTTTTTTTAAGGAATCCAATTTGTAGCAGTTTTTTGCGATTAATATTAGCCTCCAGGTTGTATGGGGACCGTGCAACATTAGGACAAGCGATATAAAAGGTGTGGTAATGTGTACTATGGTAACTACTGGAATCGAATTTTCGTCAAATATGGGTAGTGTACCTAGCATATATGCAATTGTTTTGCTTTACCAAATACTTCAGGTGCTCGATCTTCAAACAAAAGTGGTCCAGGTGAGGACCCGCTTCGGGGAATTCGGTGGCGAGGTCAAACTGACGGACATATGCTACAAACCACTTGAGCCAGTATCGGAAGAATGCGGTGTTTTCAGTCCGCTGGAATACTTCCAGAGTAATGCGACGCTTCTTGATGCCGTGGTAAGTGAAATTATTTGCACATCGATTTTAGCCGTAATGGCATTAGTTTCCACTGAGATCTTGGACAGTAAACTGAGAGGGAGGACTAGTGTGCTTGCTTGGCTGGCCAGAGGGGGCGCCTTTTTATAACTTCCGGACAGTTCAGGATTCCTGAATCGCATTATCTTTATCGCCATGATCTACGCTCTTCTGGAATTGCTTAAATCAGCCTCCCCCATTAATAGCATGCGTCTAGCAAAGTTGGATTACACCGATAGTCCTGTTGGTCCATGCAATTGTAGAGCGACTCGAAGGACTACCTCGACCATCTCAAATTTTGCACCAAGCTGATAGCCGCCGACAACGGTCCTCTGGGTAGCTGCCGCGGCCGTTCAGGCGTACCAATGTTTGGCAATGTCGTTTTTGGCGGTATCAAAGGTAGGCTTTGCGAAGCATTTTCAACGCATGAGTTGACTGTTAACCAAAAATACTGATGCTTGCTGGGCACACTTTGGTGATTTAGGGGCTTTTACAGCACTCTTCTAGGGTTCCATCTCCATAGGAATTCCAGTGATAACTCACAATGCTGTTTTTTCACACTTTAAATTCCGCCTTATTTTGTATTCCGTTTTTTCACAAACACCAGACAAAATTTGTAATGATGCATAAATCTCTACTAGCGTTAATCTGTCACAAAATTGACCTGATGAAACGTGGGGCCAAAAAAGACAGCGTAAATTTTTTTCAAATGCCCTTTGGATTGTGTCGATCCCCGTAGATGCCATGCACTCCATTGACAGCCCTCGTAGTTCACAACTTCGCGCTGCTGAATGGTTTCTTTGCACAACAACGAGTTCTATGTTGAATACAGTTTATTTGACATCCCTTCGTGAATTTTGTCCTTGATGTACCAATTTCACCTTGATGGAGACTAAGCGCGTTCCGTCTTATCACATATCTGACTTGCAGTGGATCAAGAACTAATGCTGTCACTTGTAACGGCCTTCATGCTGGGTCAAATATCGCTGTTGATTCCACAAAAAAACTAGGTCTTGAGCATTCGGTTGGGGAAACTCGAATTTTGAACGCATGTCTTCCTCCGCAAGTTTGAGTGCTAGAGTAAAACTTCAAATGTTTTCGATTAGGTGGTCGCACTTTTGTATTTCCTTTGCTATGTCGTCTCGACCGCGATTTATTCTAATATCCTTTTGAGTATCCAAACTGGATTACTTAATACTGATAAGATTTCGATAATTACTGTCACTTAGTTTTGGCATCACTTTCTAGCCATTGAAGTGTGTTTCTGAAAAGAATAACACATAATACCATGTGTTCAAAAACCATTTCAAAGGCCTTGATTTTTAATAAAGTATGAACCTTTCATGGTTTGTGGTAGGGCTCTTTCGCTGTTGCCAATTCGCTTATTGTGTTCATACATTATCTCACGCAGTGATTTGTGTTTCTGTACGCTTCACCACTTCCCCACAACGATTGTTCATTGCGCAAATAGTTTTTTTTCCACACCTATTCTGGTGTAAATTCCCATGTTTTCCGTTTAGCTGCTGGACTTAGCACCTCCTTGCTTCAAATAAACTATCTCACGTTGCATCAGGGCAGCAGGCTGCACCACCAAAAGTATGCCAACATTTTGCCTACCAATAGTTCCGCGTGGTAGTGTTTTATGCACTGAAGGTAAATTTAAGTGGGCGGAAGCCATCTACATTCTTTTCCTGGCTAGCTTCAGACGCACACAAGGCAGTAATCGCGTACAGGAGTGTACTACAGAAGTTATAAGCGCCCGTCTATCCGCAAAGTGTATAACCCCCTGTGAACGAGAGTCTACTCATTGTGTGCGAAATAGGAGTTAGTAAGGAGGCATTATCATATCAAAGGTTCTTAGTGGTGTCTAAATCCTAGAGATTGCAAGAATTCGCAAAATTTGCTGCCGTAAGCGTTTAGACTTTTGCGTGACGTCATTGGTCATCAGTAGGGCGCAAAATGTATGGCATTCGAAATTACGCTGAACGTACCTATACGCAGGTCGTCTGCCATACTTGGCAAGTGTCGGAACAAGTACACTGTGCCATTGACTCATCGACAAAACATGCTTTTCTTGTCAAATGTGGTCGATGTAATAAGTTATTACAAAAATTAACCCTTGCGATTTGTCCGATAACTAAGGATTCTACTGTAAAAATCTTATGTGATATGTTCTTCAGGGAAATGCTCGTGTAGTTTAAATTTTTACAAGTCACGTAAATAAAATTTGACCGGCTAAATTTGGTGTTGAATTTCCTGTCAGCCTACGTAACTTGTCCAACTTGGTGGGAAACTTTAGCAAAGTGCGATGGTTTTTGTGTAACGCAGGTTTAATGGCCCACCAATCTGCTAGCGATTTAGACGCCTCTGACTCTACTACGTTTCAGTTAGATGATAACCCCAAGAATAGTCCAAGTTAACAGATGCCTTCTTTTATTGGTAATAAAAAATTAATGGTGTGTGTGAAACAGCACAGCTTTAGCAGCGTAGCATTTGGCCGATGCTCGCCCAAATAGTAATGTCGGTTTGGTCAGGAGTGCTATTACAAAAGGCCAGACTTTGTGGAAATGGGAGTTTGGAGATTCAGCACGAGAACGACTTGGTGGCTTGCCACACACTGCATTACAGTTGTCTGATTGCTCATCATTGCAGAGGACAATTACATGGAGGCCTCGGCGGTGGTCATAACCATTTTGGTGGAGAACGCGGTCGACCACGACTCCACAAAGGTGCGAATGGCCAAAGCCTGGGAAGGCGAATTCATCAAGACGGTCCTAGCCTGGCGCGAAGCTCATCCAGATGTTGTCGTCAATTTCGCTGCTGAAGTAAGTTCAGGACTTTGAGTGGCATGAAAGGATCCTTTTGTGTCTCTATCAGCCACAAGCTGCGTAATGACTATTGTAGAAGTGATATTACTTAATTCACGTTCTAGCCTAAAATATCGCATATTTCTGAAACCATGAATCGAACCGAACTTCGCAGAAAACCAAGGTTCCACAGTTCCACATGCGACTCTGTAATGATCGGTAGACTTTTTGCAGCACGTGTAAGCCCATTCCAGGTATTTGTACTGGAATGCCTTGTGCTGATTTTTAAATCTCACAATAGCTAAACAGCACTATTTTCCCCTAAAAAAATGTAATGTTGCTTTTGCTATCTGTTTTTGCTACCTAACTTGTATAAGACAGGAAGTATTCTTATAAAAGTAACTTTGGAATCCGGAGGGTGGGCATTAAGTGGGTGAAAGTGGAAATGAACTATCAGTCGGTGGAAATTGTTAGCATTATTATGAGCAATCGAAACTAGAGTTCTGGCAACCTTGGTGTTGATCAATGTCACTTTCTCTCCGTTACTGGTTCACGTTGTTTCCTCAACTTCCTTATGTGGTGAATGGCGTTCGCATAATGTCACAGACACCCCATTTTGCGACCCCTTGCCAGATATACTGCTTCCATTCGTGGACTTCAACAATCCTTCAATTTTATAGTTCTTACCGCATAAGTTCGGTTATTACAACTGACGATTAATTACAGTTGCCTGGCTCTAAAATGTGCTGAATGCAGGTTCGTTGTCTTGTTAACTAATGGTGCCACTTTGTGAGACGTCTACCTCAAGTCCACTAACTTTTCTGTTTATGGGACGCTGTGCGTATGTCCAGCATTGACATCGATTTTCACGTTCAGTACTATTTTCACCCGTGAAAGGTTTTGGGCGCAAGTTTTCTACCTGGCGTTATCACCGTTGCTACGAGAAAAACACACACACGCACACACCCAACACAAAGCCTAGTTACCGGACTAAAAGGAAACCGAGGCTTGAGACGAGTGCCTGTGTGCCTGCGAGGTGGTGGCATGGCCGTTGGCACGACGTGCATGCATAATGCGAAACATGTGGTCAAATGATCGCCACCCCCCAACACCCACCCCATCGTGGGTTGTCTAACAGGCTAGTATCTAGTGTGTCCAACTATCACAGGACCTCTTTTCTCGTGTGTGAATTTGCCCTACACCAAAGTAGTGCTTTCCCGAGTGAGAGCTCTGCTGTTATTTAATGGTCCATGAAGTCCCCCCTCCCACACACTCTTGTATACACCTCGCAGCGAAGATTCTTTAAATAGCTACTCCACCTCCGAGAATAATTCTAAAAACGCAGTGGGGCCTACTTCAAAAGGATACATTTTATTTGCAGAAAAATTTAATGGAAAACGCGCATGCAAGAAGGGAGATGATAAGAACCATTAAAAAAACAAAAGTAATAATAATGCGTGCTGGTAGTTCAATAAGCCAGGAGGACATACTTAGACACGTAGTCTCTTTGGCCATCTGTTTTTTGTGTTTACCACGTTCAGCACTTTCCTCTCCTCCACCCCGGCAAAACTGTAACAAGCATTACGCCTACTTAGGCATATCGACGTTGACCAAGAAGTTGATTTGAGTGGACAGAATTAACCGTTTTTTCGTGTTTTTTATAAGTCAATATTTTGCACACACATAAATGCATCCAAATCATTGCAAGCTTACCATTTTTGCTTGTGTTTTTTTTCCGTTTTTGCCGTAATTGATCCATTCTTGCCCTGCGAAATCCCCTGATGCTTTCTGTAGAGTTGTAATTTGAACAGCTTTAATATTTAATGACTTTGTATCTCTCATTCAATTAGTAATAATGACTTTGAGGAAGACGCGTTTGGTTCTAGTTTAAGCAACATGAAATGTATTAAAATACCAATAAATTCCTTAATAGATTCAGTATCCGATTTTCTGATTAATGCACGCTTTCGTATGTGTCCCCAAAACATAACGCTTTCAATATTGGTGCAATTTCGGAATATAGTAAAATTAATTTCCTGCGCCGAAATTCGTCCCTGGTTTGAAAACGAACACGGGGATTTGTCAGCAGATTGTTAAAATTGAAAGCTGTTACGGAACGCATAAGTGTGCTTTATAAAGTCCCACGGAAAATGTTCTTTTAAGACCTCCAAGAAACCGGATTTCGTAGAAAGCTGTTTTCGTTATCTTTGCACAGAGTGATAAACTAGCCGTTCCAGTGTCCTCCGCATTCGCCTCTTGCGTTGTAAAAGTCCAAATCTTATCCCTGTTGCCATACAGACCGGTAAAAACGTTGCCTTACCTTATCTCCTTGAATTTGTGAACTAGGGGAACACGAATTCCAGCCTGAATACACACGTTTTCTGTTTTTTTGGGTGATTCTGCAGGCTTTGTATTGAATGTAATCTTCGTTAGTCATTAATCCCAAGACCGGACAATAAAAGGCACATCGGTCGAGACATCATTAACATATTCAGATTGCGGAAAACAAATAATGGCCTCTTTTACTGTTTTAGCGATCAGTCGAAGATGAGATCATTCGTCAATCACACTCTGACATTTCAACGATCATAATAAGTTACGCCATCATGGTCATTTATGTGAGCATTTGCCTGGGAAATTATCGCGGATTCAGAACTTGTCTTGTGAGTTTTATTTATTGCGTAAATTCTGATTTCTTGGCGCATTGTTTCACTTAGGTTAAGGGCGTAATGCATAAATGCTCTTATCTTTGAAAATAACCTCGGAAATAACCTCATCTTTGTGCCTAAGGTCATCTTGTTTAATTCACCTGACTTAATAATCTCCCTTATTCTTTATTCGTGCGTGCATTGATTTTGAGACTGTCGAAAAATTCAACTATCCTTTATCGGACCCAGTGTATAACGGTAAAAGAAGGTGAGAAAGTTTTCTCATTGAGGCGCACAGAATTAGAACTTTGCGGATTTTCGTGTGCTCCACACGAGATATTCCCATCTCTTGGCAAATGCACCGCACTTAAACGGTAGCAGCATAAATCACCTCGCCACTTCGCTTATACGGTGACAGTTTTGAATCGCCCTGTTATCCACTGGTTCCTTCCGGCAACAATGGTGTGCTGTAGCGCAGTTTTAGTCATTAAGCCCCTCTAATATGATGTTTTACTTTGACTGAAGCAGATACTTCCTTTCAATACTTGACCCTGCCTCTACTAGGTTGACCTCAAAATATCGCTGAGCATCGGAGGTGTCTCGATCGTCCTGGCCTCCATCTTCTCCTCCATCGGCCTGTGGTCTTTTGTTGGGGTCCCGGCGACCCTTATAATAATCGAAGTCATCCCCTTTCTCGTGTTGGCCGTCGGCGTGGACAACATTTTCATCATGGTGCAGGACTTCGCGATGCACGAGGAGGAAGGGGAGGAGGAGGAGGAGGACGAGGAGATATTTGGAAGTCAAGACAGCCTCACCGACGGTGAGAGGGACGGTGCAAGTCGGCGACAAAGCGGCAAACACGCCAGTGGCACACAAAGGAGTTCGGTGGAGATGCGCATCTCAAAGACCATGGGTCGTGTTGGACCCTCCATTTTTCTCTCCAGTCTGGCTGAATCAGTAGCATTCTTTTGTGGTGCGTTCTGGTCAAGACCGTGCTCTAAAATTAAAAAAAAAATGGACAATTACACCTTCCGTCAACTGTGTAGTTGCTCTTCACCCACGGCAGTCATGCTAGAATAAGTGATATTTATCTTGATCCAATTTCGAGTGGCCGGTATTCCCAACATTGCTGGCCTGTGCGCCGCCAGGATTCACCTCACTTAGCGTCCGTTTCGATTATCTTAATCCACGTTTTATGGAACTCAACGAAAACCATTTCACACTGTGTTGCCATGCCAACACTCGCAGTTTTTGAGATCTTTTAATGACCAAGAATGACTTCGAGGTTAAAACATGATGTGGCGGGACAGGTGTGAGGGTTGGATGAGTAAACTACACAGATTTATTGTCTTCCTGTTCAGGTGCTATGACAGACATGCCCGCCGTACGGGTCTTCGCGCTCTACGCTGGCGTGGCTATTGTCATCAACTTTGTCCTCCAAATTTTCGCATTCACAGCTCTCATGACACTTGACGCGAAGCGCACGGAAGTAAGTCTCCTCCTGTGTTTTGAACCCCGCGAAATTTTGGTACAGCCCACCCAATACGTGCCTAATGATTTTGTTCCTGTTCTAACTACTGACCACTACTCTGACACTTCCCTTTTATTTACAAATGCATCAATTCAATGTCAGCTCTGGTTCTCAAAGTGACCAAGTTAGACTAAAGGGTCACATATCCCAGTAAGACAGTGGAATACGTCGATTGCTGATAGTGCAATTTCAGTTGAACATAATCGATAACCTATTGTTTTTAACATCACCAAGTCAACCCTCTTGTAAAAGTTGCCAAGTAGACACAGGAAAGACCGTATATACGAACGCAAGACTGCCAATTATCTTCGCGAAATACGATTAGTTGAGCTATAGGATGATTTTTTTCCGGATACTCAGGCCTCTCGATAAGCCCTTGAATGTTTCACATATATGATGCTGAAAACGATAAAATACGACGGTGATCTCAATGTCAGGTGTAACGCACGCGTGTTTTCGACGTGTTAGCACAGTTATAAACGAGGCATTTAAAAAATCGACATCAAAAGGTCCAGGAGACAATAAAATAGGTTTTAATGGCCCTAGACGCACTTTGAATGGGAAAAACTCTTGACTACACAGAGCCTGTCGATGGATCTATAACTTGGCTTGGCAGGATCCATGATTTACTGTTTCAATTGGTCTGTGACATGTGAACGGTGACGTAATTGGTGGATTGTCAGCGATCGCGTGCGAGTGAAGCTTGCTTGTTGATCTGATACGCACGCGTGCTCATCCGCGCACACAAAGGTACTTGGCAGGTCTGATTCAAATGAGCGATTGTGTCCGTTCTCGCCTTCCTTCTCTTTCTTCTTGGGCTGTTACGGACGAACGAAACCACTCCAAAACCAGTCAGCTTCGGAATCCTCCGTCGTAAAACCACAAGTCTACTCTGGAGGTGACCAACAAAATCAAGCCTTCCTCTGACTCCCATGACGCGCTCCAGTGTGAATTATGGTGATTACTATATTTGGCGCTATTGGAACAGTCTCGGCAAGATAATAAAACCATCCTAATATATTTTCCGGGTGAACGGTCTGCAACCGATTACGTCATTGAAGCAACCATGTTATTGACATCAATTTTAGTTTAAACAGGCTATCAGTGTAATCGAATTGAAGTCTCACACCATTTTAACCCATCATGGGTGGCAAAGTTGATAAGACGGTTATACTTGCGAAGGTAATTATCCACAAGTGTGTGTGTGTGTGTGTGTGTGATCTCAACGCGCGTTTTGGGGGCGGCGCGCTTGCACGGACGTGTGCGCGCTCGCGCATTCGCGTGTGTGCACGGCAGGAAGTGACCTTGAACATCTTCCGACATTTGGAAGGTCGCGGGTTTTGCGAAGTTGCCAACTCTCGTCCGCCGTGCGCGCATTTTTTCAGCCTCACCAGCCCTAGTTTCGCTCCCGTTCCTCGTCATACTCCCTTTACGATCACATTAACCTGTTAACCTGTGCTTATACAGTCGATTTAACTTCGAAGTGTTACTGTTTCGACAATTCTATTGTTTTAGAAGTAAGGTAGGTAGTACTAGTTTAGAGTTTTCCTTCAATTTAGAGAATATGGGCTGGTTACCAAGATCATGCAAGAATCAAACGCTGGTGCTCGCGATTGACGTCCGCCGTAACCACAGTCTAATGCGACTAACGCGTTAGGTGTATGCGCAGTTTCAACCATCTACACTCAAGTACTGTTAACACCGAGTCAAAACCAGGAGTATCTGAGGTCTTTTCAGGTCGTTTTGTCCACTTGAAATACCAGAAAACAACTGAACCAATTGGCGACATTTCGTCCCACTTTACCATTTTGGGTAGTTTTTTTTCTGGGCATGTCCGGTAGTAAGGTGTTATCATGCCTCTCTCCCCTCCATCATAACTAGCAGTTGACCCATTGATCCGCATAACATGCGGTTCCCTACCTCAGCGCGTTCTATAGCAAAGTAGGCCGAGAAATCAAGTCAACGGTCCTCCTTTTGTGCTAATCACTTGTAATCTGAGTGAAACATCACCGCTCATCAAACCCGACTGCTTCGTTGCCCCCTCTAACCACATTTGTAACCAGAGCGGGCTAACTCCATGCATTTGGTTTGGACTCAGATAGGCTCAACCTTGTACTTGGGATTCTTCCTGAATAAAACTTATGGTCTCTTGGGCAGTCAGGGAAAAACCTACTTGCTAAAATCAATTTCTATTATTCTGTCTTCCATTCTTTACATTAACGTGTGCCCAGGTCACCTAATTTAGAAATAAAAATGTGCAAGAGAATGCCAAACTTGACACGTTATCCACGAACCACGGTGTCAAAAGGTGTGTAGGAAGTTAAGGGCTGCGTAATGCAAATGAATATTTTAAGTGGAGAGGCAGTTAATCGTGGCCAAAGGTTGTAAACCGTTGACTAACACTCCGTAACCCTCTTAATTGTGGCCTACTTATGACAGGCCCCTCCCGGTAATGTTTAACGTGGATACACAACAGCGCGTTAATTTTGTAGTCTTGACCAAAATAATTATAATACTCTAGGCGAAAATTACACAAGCAGAAGTGGGGTGGGTGGAGTGGGGTTTGTTTATGCATTCTTGATATTTCACTAACCTCCAAAAGGCTAATTTGACTGAAAACATGAGGGAATATGGCCCACTTCGTAGAAAACTGAGATGAAAGTTGAGTTTAGCAAAGCACAGGCTGAATTGTCATTGACTTATTAGATTAATGAATACGCAATTTAACGCAAGCATACTTCTGCGAAATTCATAGCAATCGAAGCAGTGAGGTGTGGACAAATTCTCCTTTCTGATGTTGCCATTTCCATGCTTTGCTTGATGGCCAAACTGCTGTCTACATCGATACATTTTATTACTGGTGTGTTCTCTGCAGATTTTTTAATAAAAACAGCCAAGTCAGTAACCCAAATAGGACAAAATCACAGGAGTGAAGCCGACACCTGATCGGAATGTTCTGTGGGCAGGAATATTGAAGGCTTCTGACTGACGGGACGAGAACGGGCTGGTTCAGTTGCAGTAGCGGAAAAAAGAACTCAGAAGGAAGTATCGCGCTCTGTTGGCACTCAGTGCCGGAGGTTGAGTGAGTGAAGTACAAAGCGAATGCTGTTTCCCAGTAAAACACCAGCACTACTCGTCGCGTTGGGTGAAGAGTGCCGGCTGCACACATTAACACAGCACACGTTGACTCACTCAGGATTCGCATTTTCACACGTCAGTTGTCCCTCAACGGGCACGAGTCAGGCGTTCGGTTTCAAGTGGGGTACTTCGCTTTGTACGAATCGGCACGACATGGCGTAGCGACGGCAGCTTGAATTGACAAATCCAAAGTTGATCGTTTAGTCAAAAACCTGTGATTTGAGGTAGCACTGAAAGTTTTCGTCTTACTTTTTTGAAATTAACCAACGTTTTTGTTGACTGAAAATGGACTTCTGTCACCTTCCTTTAACTGAAATTTATCATCACGATCCCAACATCAGCACCCGAAAAACTGGTAATAGTAATCTAACTTTTTGGAGACATGTCGCTGTAATTTAATTCGCCACATCTCAGTCTGTCTGAAGTTGAGTTTCGGTCACCTTGATCATTAGAATCATTTAAAGGCTCAATTTGCTATGTGGTAAACACGCACACAGGACCATTTACCAGCCCTATTTTGGGTGTCATTCAGATGTGAGTGAACAGCTTGAACGCACAAAGCGGTTGAAAAAGCATTAATGTCAAATTGTGTAACAGAAAATATTTTGATTTAGGAATTGAGAATGTCCGCGTTCTCCGTAAATGATTTATCTCTTCATTAGTGTGGCTGTTAAATATCTAAACAAGGGAAGAAGTTTGCAAGTAAATTGTGGAAGGAACCCAGGGCATTCTATACAATACCATCGGTGAAGCCAATTAAAATATTTCGAACTAATCAAGCCTGGGTGTAGTAATTAAAAAGGAACTTACTCGATGGAAAGCATTAGGCGACTTGACGATTCTGCATGTGTGTTCAAAGCACCACCTTGATCTATTTCCTTAATTGTAGTTAAACAGACTAGACTTGCTGTGCTGTTTGGAGTTGGTAATGCCGAATGAAACACTCACCGACGAGGATGATGCCGTACCCGATTCCACCAGTCTTAATAAACGCAGGAAAGGGAAACGTGAGTTGTCTGCCTTTCTCCATAAATGGTTTTTGCTGTTTAAACTGGCAGGCACAGACTACTCTATGTCGCAATGTAAAAAAAAACGAAAAGTCGGAGTAATTTGATTGGAAAATGCATTGATGATATCAGCGCTAAAATGCTTTTTTTGAATGCCGATTATTGGTGAAAAAATGCACAATGGCGTCCAAAAGGAGTTCTCATGATTCAGCATATTAACCTTCTGCCGTTTTTTTAAAATGTGACGCCTATGGAGACGATGGCTGGGCGCAACTCGTGCCAACTTCAAGTCAAAGTGGCATCATCATTGTCACGCTGACCCAGTTGTAGCAAGTGAATGTGATGATTCTTCGAACATTTCAGCGGACAGACAGCCTAACCCCGTTTAGTCTTGAGGCTTTGAACTTGAACATATTCTTAAGTGTAATAAAATTTTTCGATACTGCAAATTTTTCTCATCCCGTGAATGTCTTAAGCCATGAATAAGGGCAAAACAACGGAGCACTTGGCGTTGACTACTCAACGCGAACGCACAACCCGCTCAAACCTTTTAAATTGTTTTCTGATGCCACCCAAATGGCCTGTCTGTTCTCAAATAGGAAAAAGGGATCGCCCATGGCTCTACCGTTTTGTTGCCCACGTTCTCGCGCCGTTCATCCTCTCCAAATGGGTTCGTGCTTTCCTCTTCATTGTCTTCCTCGGTTGGATCTGCTTCTGCATCGCCATCATTCCCGGTGGCATTCGAATAGGCCTGGACCAGAAACTCTCAATGTCCCTCGATTCATACGTACTGGAGTACTTTGAGGCCATCTCCAGCTACCTCGCTGTCGGACCTCCTGTCTACTTCGTGGTCACCGAAGGCCACAACTTTGAGTCAATCCATGGACAGAACCAAGTCTGCGGCAGGGCTGGATGCTACGACACCTCTCTTGTAAAAACCCTGAAACGGACCATTGCCAGCAAAGAGTAATACTCTTAGTTAAACATTGTTGCACTTAATTACTTGTATCCGTGTTTGCTTTAGAACACATGAGATGAATGCCGATTTGTTGTAAGCAAAACAAAGAAATCAATGGACAATACACTGAGAGGATAAGCGTTTAAACAATGGGTCACGTGCGAGAATTGTGCATTTGAAAACGCTGGTATTAGTGGACTCAAGGTGGATTATTCTTAGAATCCATATAATAAGCCAAAATTTTGCTGTTAAATGAAAAATCGAAGGAACCAACAGGAACAGGGACAAAAATGTCATCATCATAATTTAAAATAAATTTCATAAGTAGCAGGCATCCACTGGTTATACTCTTCCATAAAGAATGAAATGTATTTTTGGGCTGTAGGGCAGCGCGTATATGTAAACAGTGACGCAAGTCTAGCAATCAGTTGTCTTGTGCTGAACGATTCTGAAGGTGAACCGATTCTTCAAATCACCGAATTACCTTGCCGAAGGTCACGCAGGAAGCGCGACTAGAGAGGTTTCTCTAAGCGAACGAAAATTTGTCCAGTTTTGGTTTTTAGTGGTAAAATTCAGTTACGTGCCTTACTTGGGGGTCTCGAAGACTCAGCATATTTAAAGTAAATCCCCGTGTTGTACAACCAATGAATAAATAATAAAGTCCGTTTTAGCCTGGATTGTTAGTATAACTGTGGGGTGTTGAGCAAAATTGATATTTTGAGCCACGAATACGCCATTGAAATAATTCGTCCTTAAAATGGTGTTTTACACTTTCAAATCAACTTTACTGTTTCTTAGCCTGAGGGAGCTGTCCGACCTACCGCCTGATTCTGCGCCATTTTTCTTCAAAAGGTTACGTAGTCCGAAACTTGATTTTCTTCTAATTTCTTTTAATCTAAATTAATTAATATACCGTCAGTTAAAAATCAGTTATGATTCTTACGAATTTGGCTTGGTTTAGGCAGGTAGATTTAACAACAACAGCAGTGTTCGGTGGCGTTCGCCTTTTTCTTCTCCTGAAAAGATCTGCCTTGCAGACCTTATAAGCACACTTGATGAATCTTACCTTTCGTGTAAGACCCTCTGCAATTTGCAAAGTGAATACACCTCTTCTGACATAAGTCTGTGTCCAAGAGCTACATAGCATAGCTAACTTAGCTCGATCAGCTGTTAAGAGTTTGTGTAAAATTTATTAAACTTAAGAGCTGAGGCCAAAAATGGCAGGTCACAGTGTACATGCAGCCTTAACATAAACGTGGTAATTTCACAATAATAATAATAATACACTTGTTTTTCATTCTACATTTCTCACTCCAAATATTTTCGGCATCAGAGTAAATTGCCAAATTCTTCTAAGGTTTGATTTTTCACAGTTCGACGCTATGAGCGGTCTGAATTACGTAAGACCCTGTACGATCATGGTATCTGCCTTTGTGCCTGTCGTAAAGCTATATAAGTCCAGTTTTGCGATTTGTTTTCAAGTCACCGTCTCTCGCTTCCCTTGATGTCGTGGATAGACGACTTCACCCTCTGGAGCAAGAACCCGTCGTGTTGTGGGGTGCGGAATTCCCAGCAGAACCTCACCTTCTGCGACGCCACGGTCGAGGAGGATTGCAAAAAGTGCCCCCTCATTAATGACCGTCTCTCGGGCGAACCCTTCAACCAACTGCTGCCCAACTTCCTGGCACGTGTGCCCGACGAGAAGTGCCCCTACGGGTAGGTGTGTCGCTTCATTAGCAAATCCACACCACTCCATCGAAAGCCCGAATAACCTTAAGTCTAGAATGCTTGTCTCCTTAAGTACAGTTGAAACACCAAGTAAACACTCACCCCAATAAGCCACTTATCGAAAAATTTGCTAACATTAATATTTTGAAGAGGCGGCTATGTGATTGGTTAATCATGTGGTTCCTATTATTCTTTCATAGTTAGAAGTAAAACAGCGGTAAAGCTTTAAAACTATCGGTGCGTTTCTAAGTAATTTAGAGCAATCCAGGGGCATTATCAGTGGCAGTAATACCAACCAGGAAGTCAATCAAGATCTTAGATGTGAGCATCTTTCATTCCTTCCCTCAAATCACACACACACACAATAGCGGGAAGGCTCAGTACAGTTCGGCAGTCGTTCTTTCATCGGGAAGCGGAGGGGGCGACGCGTTCGTGGTAACTTCCCACTTTGCGGCCCACCACACGGTTCTTCGCAGCACCGAGGACTTCATCGATGCCATCAAGAAAGCTCGAGAAATCGCTGATACCTTTGGGCCACGATGGGCCGTCGAGCACAAGGCCACTCTGCCGACTCCCAAGACTCCTGGACCACAACAAAATTCAGTTTTTCCATACAGGTGGGACATTTACCTAGCCCGTCGACTTTTTTTGGTGATGAGTCGTTATTTGACTGTGTTTGATGGTGCTTCACTTCTAGCTATCTTGGTCGATATGGAGAATATGAATCTAAAGACGCTAAGTTTTACGCAAATGCTAGGTTTTTCCGCATTTCCAAAAAAATATTAATCTTGTTTTAGTCCAGAGACGTGAAGTAATGTCAATCAAAAGCCTGTATCAAACATGGCTGCAAAAATACGTTCAAAAAACAGCCATTGTTCTGACTGGGGGTCTAATGTAACAAAGAATGCATGAGGAAAATAACATGAAATTTTCGATGAAGATTCAGAAATCCAGTCAATAACCCGTTTGTAAAATTAGGCATTTATCAATATCATAATATGATGAGCTTTTGTTTGGGCAACGAACCCGTTGCGTCCTTTAATAGAACTGAACCCGAATTCTATTCAGTGCTATGTCTCCCTCTAATACCATGGATTTACTTCATAAGTGTTGTGGCATCTGTAATAATGATAGTTCACCCGGATAGTTCGTAACAGGTAGGCAATGTTTTTGTGCGGAAGTTAAAAAGCAAACAAACAGACACCAATAATGTCTTGATGTCTTTCCCGCAGTGTGTTCTACGTGTTCTACGAGCAATACCTGAACATCATTTATGAGACAGTCGTTCAGATATCAATGGGCTTGTCGGCTGTGTCGATCATCACCTGGGTGATGCTGGGACTCGACGTTGTGGCAACTCTGAACGTCGTGGCCGGCGTCGCCTCAATTGTCCTCTCCGTCGCCGCCATGATGGCGCTCTGGGACATCTCCCTTAATGCCATCTCACTGGTTAACCTTGTTGTGGTGAGTTGTCTACACCCAGGACACTGTAATCGTCGTTTGCTTTAAGAAAAGCCATTGTAAGCATGCTACTTTTCTAAACCAACTGGCGTATCTTTCCTGTGGCAGGTATTCTTGCCTGTGAAACTGACAAACTGTGCAGTCACTCTGGGGATAAA
Source organism: Mesocestoides corti (assembly GCA_900604375.1). Classification (NCBI taxonomy): domain Eukaryota; kingdom Metazoa; phylum Platyhelminthes; class Cestoda; order Cyclophyllidea; family Mesocestoididae; genus Mesocestoides; species Mesocestoides corti. The sequence continues at coordinate 47,888 of UXSR01000156.1, forward strand.
TCCACCACTCAAATTGCTGCTTTCAATTGTTTGCACAAAACTACTGGTATTTTCCGTACATCGGCATCTGCGAAAGCGTTATTTAGAACTCAATTGCATCAGATACCTTTATTTGTTGTGATTCGTCATGGTCTTTGGGATTAGGTTTGTAGACAGAGCACCCGTCTTGAACGAAATAAGAACCAGGATTGGGAAATAGCTCGCGTGTCCCGCACCCCAGAGGAAAAAAACTCTGGAAAGTTTGCTGTTTGTGTGTCAATAAGTGTAGCACATCTTGACAATAAATGCGATGTACCAGTTTTATTATCCAAGAAAGTTCGACCCCTAGAATTCAAGTCCAGGTCAATGCAAAATGTTTTAGTCTTTAATGGGGAGCTGCGTTATCGCGCAGAATGTGTTCGCTTGTAAACGTTACTCGTTAGTCATTCCTGAACAACACATCACAAGATCGAGCCAAAAGTTCAAAATGTTCAAAAGTGTCATGTGAAGTTCAATTCTGGGCCTACAGTGGAGTTGTTTTATGTAAAAATTGGTGAAAATCGAAAGCAAACTATGAAGGAAACAAGGCACAGGCGACAGGCCTCAGCAATCGGATACAAATCGAAAACCCCTCATTTGTAAATACTTTCGGGGGGAGAATAAAAGACTTTTTTTTGCTATGCGTCTTGAACAGCTTAAAATTAAACAATTTAGAGGCAAGAATTTTGGGTGTATCTCGCATCGCTTGCTAAGTTTTACATAGAAAAACTAACAATGTAGACTCACTCATGTATCTTCACGCAGAGAAATAAGGCAGTGTGCTATTACAAGCAGCTTGTGGGATAGCAGAGAACCCCGACAACCTATAATAAGGTGTTTTTTTTAATTTGCATTTTTATAGTGCATTGGGATATCAGTGGAATTTTGCGCTCACGTTGTCCGGGCCTTCACAATCAGCACAAAAGCGACCCGCGTGGAACGTGCTTTGGACGCGCTTTCGGAAATGGGCAGTTCGGTAGGCGAGCTCTCTCACCACTTTGCCCTTTTCATGTCCACAAACTTTCTGGAATAATCACAAATGGCTCCTTGTCATATGTGCAACTAAAAGGGAAAAAAGAAGCACTCAACTAAATTTGAATGCCACGCAGTGTCAGACAAACCATAGACAATGCTGGCATTCGTACATATTTTTTTACTTGATGGTCATTGATGGGAGCGTTCCTACTCTCCGTTATTTAGTCTGCCCATTGCCTTTGACCAAATGGACTCCGTACACTTTTGATCCCGTGTGGAATGTTCAGCATTAGATAACATTAAAACTTGGTAACTCATAGTCATGTTGCTTGCTTGGGCTTTGCACATTTTTCATTTTTTCGCCCACATCCCACACGGCTTAATACATTTGCTTTTAATCAATTCCTAGGTTCTTCGTGGCATTACACTGACCAAATTCGGTGGAATTGTTGTACTTGGCTTTGCAAAATCAAGACTTTTCCAGGTGTTCTACTTCAGGATGTACCTTTGCATGGTGCTCCTTGGCGCGGCCGTTGGAATCATCTTCCTCCCTGTTCAGCTGAGTTACTTCGGTGAGTAATAAAAAAAACAGACTGCATCAGAGCTCTGATCAATGTGCTGTCTACACTTTTAACAGTGGCCGCAGGACTTTCGTCGAAAAATTTGTTGGAAAACGTTAGAAGCGGAAATCGGTCACAAATGTATTGTTTTGTTGTGTGAGCATCAACGTGGCTTTCAACGACTGGATCTGGTGTTGAATTCCGCGCTAAAATAGCATTGTTAAGGCTGTACCACACGCAATACTGTGGTCCATTGTTTTCCATCGCGGTGCAATTTTAGCAAGCCTGAAACAAGCAAAACCTTCTGTCTCGTGTATGGAGGCACCTTGAAAGTCGCAGTGGAGCGTCCAAGATCACCACAAACGGACATTTCATTGTAAAGGCTTGTGCAAATTTGTTTCCAACATCAAACAGCTAACATGGGAAAGGTCTTGCCTTATTTTCATTCACCTTTGTCTTGATTACAGGACCACAACTGAATAGGGCAATGCTTTACAAACAGAAGCGACCTGTAGGCGGGAGCATTCGCAAGGGTTCCTATCGCGGACCCCGGCATGCCTAATCTCGCCCCATTTTTTTCCGCCCTCAACAGCTTTGCGATCTCCTCGCCGATGTACGGAAAGTAACATTCAGGTTTCCCCAGTTCCACCACCTTAACACGACAACTTCAGATTACAGGTCTAATTTATCTTAATACTTATGTCTCTCTCAATTTACAGAGCAGAGGTGAAAGTTTTACCCTGTCGTCATAATAAGAAAAGGTTAATTTGCAAGCTTTTCTCCGTTGTTTCTTCCCCAACAAGTCAATGGCGGCTAATTTTAGTAGGCTTCTAAAATTGACCTTTATACAAAAACGCTGCAAAGCTTAAATCGAGAAATCTGCGAAAAACGCAAAGTAATAAACTTGTCCGCATCTTTACGCTTGAAGTGAATATGGTTCTTTTATTAAGGAGAGTTTGGGTAACTACAAGTTCCACAGTTTTTGGTTAAAAGTCCGAAGTAAGAAGTTCGGACAGCTTGTTTTTACCGTACTTTAACAAACGGTGGCCGATAAAGTCTGTCTCGAGTACAAGAATGAAATTTTTAAGAGCAGTATGTGCCTTGATTTCTTATGTCGTGTACTGATTTCTTCGATCCCAGGATACGTGAAATTCACACAGACCGATAATGGTAGGTGCAGAACAAAAGCAGTCTATAAGACGTGGTAGAGCAACTGTTGTGCTTTACGCCATGCCTGATTTGTAGCTCCGTGCTTTTAGTGTTCGAAGTGTATCCTTAGTAATTTCAAGATCAGGATTAAGTCATGAAGTCCGGGAGAGGTATTCTAGCCAACCATATATCTTCGCATTAAAGGTATTGAAGTAGATGCATTATAATGAATTATCCAACCACCAGAGCTACTTGTGCAATCTCCGACTACCTCAAGAGCTAATAACGGTTTTTCGATTTTAAAAATGCTATTTAAGCCTCAGTTTCACTACCTGAAATGAATAAGTTTTTTTAAATTGGCACTTGGTAAATTCATTCTCTTGTTTGTGGCATAAATATATCGTCTCAAATATGGCAATTAACTTTACACGACAATAACAGTCATTTTCTAGATTTGGAACTAGTTGAGGTTGTAACTAGTAACTTTTAAAATTATGCGCATGTATTTTGTAAACTGTACACTTAGAGAAGCCGGGCAAAATTATGACCGTTTTTCATCCAGTATCTTAGTATGACCCAGCTCTTCAAGGATCAAAATCGGTTTAACACAGTATAATAAAAATCAATGATAAAAGGTGGAATAAATAATAGCCAGATGATATTATGATTTTTGACTGGTATTTTATTGACGTAACAATCAAACATTCTGGAATTCACTATGAAGAAGGAAGGAAAGATATTAATTTATTGAAACGTTTCAAGCCACACCCAGCAAAATCACATTAAATATCACCCCATAAATGAATATTAAAGGCACCTTTTTATTATCGCTAGTTTTAACCTACAGTAGTCAATACGCAATCTTATTAAACATCTCATTCATTATTTCTTAATAAGGTTGCGTTTTTAATCGCAACCACCAACGGACAACGTCACAAATACATCAAATAATATTCTTGTAATTTCGTTTGTAAATATATTAAGACGTTGGTTGGCATCAAACGCCGTGATATAAGTTAAAAGGCAATTTTAATGTTGTAGAATGTAACAAGATGCTTAAGGAATTGCACGAATGCCAATATGGTGTTAAATTCCATAGCAAATAAGGGATCAATGGAATTGTTATCACACATTGATTGTTCACATTAATTATACAAAACTTACTTTTACAACTCAGGTGGCATCATTGACTTAATGCATACGCTCATTTAGCCTGATGGGGATGCATCTGCAAATTTGAGAATCAGTAAAAGGTATATCTAGGTAGCAATGTAAAAGACAATTTATCCTACCGAAATGCCTACTTATTTAACTTAAAGGTCGAAGTAATAATGCACATTTTACAAAAATTTCAATGTTTACATTGCCAAACGACACCGACACTGAATGATTGAATTACTCCAGGCAAGTGGAGGTGTTGAAATAATAAATGATTTTAGGTTGCTCAGCCAACATAGACATCAGTCTTTCTTTATCGAGTTGTTGTTCCGTAAGTTAGGAGAACTTAGGCATCTTGACAATTTGTAATGAAGGACTTTAAGATCATTTAAAGGTAAAATAACATCAAATGTGAAAGTTTTTTAAACCTTTGTAAACTAAAAACGTCATTATACTAAGACACCAAAGAAAATAAGAGATATAATATAAGCATAAAATTAGGTTTAAAATATTCTAACTATTAATTTATGATTTCATTCTTACAAGAATGAGCGATAGTTATAATAAATGTTTGCTAGCCCGCTCAAATTAATCTGCTTGTGACATTTTGGTTCTTGGTGTTATGGCTGGGAGGGCTGTTCGGCGTCTTGCTGGAAATGGCACCGGTCAAAGTCTTGTGGATAGGATGACATCAATGAAGCACAGTATTTCCGGATCGCTTATTGCAAAGACAATCTGCAAGGCTACAACGGAGGAAATGAATGCTCCCAAACGGAAACACCTCAATAGTAATTTTTCACTGTTTTTAACCCACTTTGTAGTTTTGGTCAATTGTACATATGAGCCGCGTCTTTCAATGCCAGAATTCGCAAACTACATAATCAGTCGTTCCCATAACAGCAGCTGGGTTGTGTCCTTCAAAGCCCTGATTACGATTCATCACTTAATGAACTGCGGGAGCGAAGTGCGTTTTTTTCTGCTACCAGTTGTAAATTTATTGTTCTTAGCAGCTTGTTTTTATTACGTATAGTTTTGCTTAGCCACTTAAGTTTCAATTTATGCCGTTGCTCTCGTTTATATAGTTTTTAAATGATTTCCAAATGTACTTCACGGCCCACAAATAGGTAGGTATGTAGGCGAATCTTTGGTTAAAGTCCTACAAGTCGTTCATGGGCTCTTACTGTTAGGCTCTAATGAACCGATATTCACGAGTTAATTTTATTCAAAATTTGTTGCTACCCCGACCTCAAAAACAAAAATTAGTTTTCCTCAGTTAGTCATCCCCATCCCCGATTCCTCACCGTACTTTTGATTTTCCTAGCTGCCTCAAGCATCCAAAATAACTTGACTACGACTAATTACCATACACAACCAACATTGAGCTAGACAGGCCCCCTGTCTAGTCTTGTACCTTCAAGAAGCAACTAGTCAATTGTGGATCTTTTGGTTATTTTACTGATAAGAAAAACTTTAAATAGTCAAGTGCTATTTAATTTGCGCCAGATTTTTGGGAAATCCGTGTTCTCGATTTCTTCGCGTGGGTTCTTTTAACGTTGCAGCGTTCCTTAAGCTCATCAGGGATCTGCTTATCGTTGATCACAGCAGACGTATCGCGTCACAACAAACCTACCACTCATATTAGTAAGATCACTATACAAGTACCTTTCGTCTGAGGGAAAGGGCGTTGTCTACCGGTGCCTTCGCATAAAATGTACTCACGTGGCTCTTGGGTGTCATTTAGTGTTGACGACCAAATATTGCGGGAGTGATATCTTGACTACAGTTTTTTACTCCACCTGGTGACTTTGTCGCTCGGTCGTTTTTGACTTTATTAACTATTTATCTATTAACATCTAGCGTTTTTCCCAATATCTGGCGTCGAACAATTGTCACCTTGCTGCTCCTCGGCCCTTTGAGAGAAGCAACTCTCAAGGTACGTTTTATCCTACTTTTCGTTTTTGAGTTTGGGCCCATTTTATCACATCTGAATGCGTGCAAACCTCATGGCAAATATCATTACACATGGTGCTCGTCTGTGGTGTATCATCTGCATCTCATTATTTCAGTTGAATTCATCTCCTTTTTACTCCGCTGCAATTTCTTACTACTTCAATTCTCAGACAACTATTTTGACTTGTAAATAATTGCATTGTCGATGTGCCGCTTTTGAAAGATACAACTTCGTTATGGTAACACCAATCGGCCTGAATTCTATATAATTAACAGATCCCCATGTAATGTTAATCCCTTACTGTTTAGCTGTTACTATGCTCGTTTTCATTCGGCAATACGCTCGTTATCTCGATTCACGCTCATCCAGCTACCGCGAAGTCGCCTTTGATTTCTGCAAGATCAAAAGAAAGTAAGTATCACCATCATATTTACACATCGCTTAGTGCCTTATTTAAATTGTCGCCTGCGTTTCTGGGAATTACGTTACCTAGCTGCAATCTGGTAGGGTGGTAGATCGGTATTACCGCTCTATCTTGTTTTAAAATGGTGATTTTGCGTGTGAGCTCACGTCGTCACTTTTAGCGCCTTACTGCCCACGGCATGTGCGATTGTTTATTCGAGACAAATCGCCTGAGCAGTTTACTTCCGCATTGATGTGTGTGTGTGTGCACACAAATCAACAGTTTTTTCAATGCCCACTGTCAGTGGTACGCTCGGTTAGTGCTTGAACTAGTCCTGTGTACACTTGCACACTGATTCACCGTCATGTGTGTGCCTACTCAAGTGATCATCAAGTGTGTACTTACCGGACCAGACCAACTGTACAATCTGAGCTTAATTATTGCGTGCGTTTAGTATCATCCATACGATGAACAGGCATGAGTTGTTTTGTCGAGGTCATCTGAAAGGTACCAGTCCAAAATTTCCCAAAGTGCTCTCGACTCCACCATCTCTTGTCTCATTCTAAATTATTTCGAACGGTCTTGAACCCCAGATTACTTGTCCACCTATGATATGGCCGCATTTGTAGAAAGCTGTATCTGGTGTAAACTCAGTCGACGCAGTAGGCAATCATTTAACATGATCACACAGTTTTTTCACGCAGACACCTAAAGTAGCTACACAATAATGTAGGTACGTAGTTAATCTCAACACTCGGTGTCGGTATTTCATTTCCTTCGTAAAGAGAAATGGCAGAAAATTCGTTTATTAAGCGTTGCATCAGATGGGTATGCCACACTGCCTGATGCTCTCATTTTGAGGTATGTTTGTTTGAATATAGCTCATTCTATTGAATCACTCGATATTTTAGGCTGCTAGTTTTCAACCTCTGCTGTTTTATACTTTTTGACATTCGAGTCAATTTAGGGATTACTGATTTTGTGCAGTTAGTGCGAAGGATTAACGCGTATCACCGTATCGGGTTTCCATTTAACTGCGGACTTTTTTCTCAAGCTACTTTGAGGTGGTCCACGTGAGCTTGTACTGCCTGGGTGCGTTGATCGGGTTTTGCATTGTGCTCTGTCAAAACACACATGACATCGAATATGCAGGTCCTGTGTCGCACCGAGCCATCTCGATTAGTATTTACCAATGCCGCTCTCAGTGAATTGGGTGGGGTGTTAAGGTTGGCTTTAGTCGTTGGACCCAAATAAAACAAGTGGGTCAACTTTGTGCCTGTGATTAACCCGTAATGGGGCTTTTGTCGCATGATGCTCACCACTGCGACCGTCATATGATCTCACCTTAGCGTTTGGACTTGCCGACTGAGTGAGGCGACCGCGTGTGTGATTTGTAATCATAAATGGTATTGCCACACGAGGCGCTTAGGCTTTGTTAGGTAATCAAAAAACTCTGATAGTGTAGGGATTGGGGGCCTCAATAGTACTTTTGTTGGTTAAGGCCTTTCTACAGAAAGTCGTTGGGTTAATTTTAGCTTTGGCAGTAATGTGCGAAAGCAATTTATCATGTGCTTATATTCTCTCTACTTTGGACCTTTCAAGACACGCATCCTGCGAGAGTTTGTGTTGCTGATGAATTTGTAACTGATCGGTGAAGGGTTGGTGTACTTTGTGGCTCAGTAAAATCTATCCCCAGCAGGCGGTCCAGTGTCAGGCTACCCTCAAGTCTTGCGCGCCTATTTGGGCTCTTCGTCACTCTCACAAAGTCCCTCGGGTTGTGTTTATGCAGTCTGTTGCCCTAACTATTAACACTGTTGCTCCATGTTTGCCTAAACGCATATGTACTTGCTACACAACTCCCATAATTCATTTTTATCGGAACTTTCAAAGCGATTAAACACGTTTGTATATTTTCCTAAAAAAAGTATTATCAAGGACAGTTTTTGCAGGATGTTTCGAAATTCCTCATTAATTTGGTGGCAATTTTCTAGACAGTTGTTTTTTATTTCCTTTGATTGTCTTTATTGCTACTTTGTGGGTTTTTACTTGGAAAGTAACTTCGTAGACACTTGAAGTGTTATAAAATTAGCATCAAAGGCTGATAATTTTCATTCGATGTTTCGCAAAACGATGCATTGACCAGACTAGTGAGCTAAACGTTATCGAGGAATCGGTTTCAGTGCTTTTAAGCTGTTTTCTGGGGACAGTGCCCTGTTTCTGCGAGACATCGTCGGCGTAACCTGTACCCTTGTTTGTTCTTCAGTCACGTTGTCGTAGCCGAGGAGGCGGACCAGAACGCATTGCGTCTAGTGCAAGTGTTATCGCCTAGTTCTCTTTTTGTTTGTCCGTTCACTTACCGCGTTTGCATTTTTTTCTGGTGAAGCATACTTCACCGCCTTCCTGCGATTGATCCTCTTAGGAGGCGGCTATGCCTCAGGCTTCATGATAGGGAGTTAAGAAGAATCATTTGGCCTGTTTTGCGATTGGTTGTTGAGTTAAAGGAAGAACTTATAGTTTTGTTGTGGGCCCTGAACCACGCCGGGGCCACTGAATTGACCCTGGCCCGATTACGCTTGCCTGATGCCCGCGAGGAAAAAGAAGACCGGAAAGGACGGAACAAAACCGTTTACTTCAGAGCTCAACCAGAATTGGTGTAGTTGTGTCGGGTTTGCGCGTGTGTATTTATACCTCGGATGCGTGAGTCATACATGTGCTAACATCGAGATCTAGGTGTGAGGTTAATCCAAGATACACATACGTGTGAATGAAGGGGGGAGTTGGGGATTTGCGCGGCTGTCGCCGTGCTGCGAGAAGGGGAGCCTTGTATCGGAGGCGAAGCGATCGGATTAAGATGTTGAATAAAAACGATTTACAACAGTTTCGTACTTCTATTTGTCTGCTTTCAACTGATCGATTCTTTGGTTCCTAAAGTTACATTCTTCATGGACGTCACTGAGTTGCGCCTGAACTGCTAACGCAGGTGACCTGGCCCACCTTGTACATAAGGGCTTCATGTCGAGTTATGTGGTGCCAAGGGTATCCCAATAAGGCCTCACTCGTTCTTGTGTCAATTCGGCTAGGTATCCACAGTCTCACAAATTAGTCCCCACTAGCCCCTAGCCACGGCACACATGTTTGTCTCAGAATTCAGCGAAAAGGGTCTGGGTGTGTGAGTGCATGTTTCGCCAGTCTTAGGCAATTGTCTCGGGTTCTCTCGCATTCACCGTGTCACACCATCATTTGCACTCGACTGTGTTTACCAGCATATGCAGTTACAGGTAAACTGTTTTTGTAACTCTACCATCAATCTTACGATAAGTCGTTGAAACAACTTTCAGTTTAACTTGTTCCTTTTTTAGACAACGCTTGCGTTTATTTGAAGTTAGCGTTTTTCGTGTTTAACTGTGTTTTACATTTAACGTGCGCCACTTTAAACTGTTGACATCATTCGTTTGCCTTTACAAATGCACTTAATAGACACGCTTCGAGTTGCATTATAGTAGTGAGTCTTGGGAGCCTTTTATTCAGCTACTTGTTGTTGTTGCTCATGGCAATCATGTCCGCTTGCTTAAAGGTGACTGTGCGTGTTTCAATTTGTAAGTGATCTAAGTGTACTGAAAAGCGATCCAAGGGGGTGTGGTTCGTGTTACTGGTTAGTGAGCGCCTCACTGTTTCTTGCGATGGTTATTGCATCTTATTGCATATTCTCTAGGGCCGATGAAGTGAACATGAAGACGATGCCACAGGCAAAGGTGGGTGTTCTATTTTTTTTTAATGCATGGTAGATGTTTAAAGCTGTCATTGGGGAACTTCCGTGTCACTTGCATAACCCGAGTTATGACGCGGCGTGCGTGTGTTTCTGCGATGGAAACCTCATGGCCATATCAGGGAACCCTACTAGTTGCTTCCGGTAGTCCCCTCAATTCGTGTAAATGCTGTCATATTTTTTGTCAATCGCCACAGCTCCAGCTCATCGTTACCTTTTCTGCTGGAATAAATACTACTAACCCGGGTCATCGGCTTCTTCACATCGTATGTTGATGGCCAAAGGTGGACGTGCATGCTTGGCTGTCCTTGTTGAGCGGCGGTCTCAAACCAGCCCTAGCAGCTTAGCGTGAAATCTCAAAAGAATCCCGTTCCCACGTGCGTTCAAACTCGCGGTGTCAGCTATTCCAATGCCATTGTTTCCGTCTGATATAATTGGACGGCTATTTCGTAGAGTGTAGTTATGGTCGAGACTATGTCTGCTGCAAATGTACAAACCACGGCGCTAAAATCAGATCGGAAACTCCGTCACGGGTGCTTCACTTGCTTCTGTAGTGAGACGGTATTCTATAAAGCGAGAGAAAAAAGGTTTGTAAAACGGGTATTTTTTCATCTTTGGGGCAAACGGGAGTTTTAAGTTAGTTTGCGCCAAGCCGCTTTTTAGGTACTCAGGTGGGTATCCAAGTTTCGGCCGCGGGGTAGAACAGTGATCTAGTTGCTGCCGAAATTCACTATTTTTTTATTGTTACTTTTCAGCTTTTCAAGGTGTTGCCTCCCCTCGAGCGACAGATTGACGCGCTCATCGCCTTTGATGTGAGTCCGTAATTTTGGTCTGTCCTCATAGCCCGCTTTGTCGATAATAAGTTAAAAAAGTTCTACAGCATTTGCCTCCTTGCCTAAAATGCCCCTACAAACTTTTAAATTTGTGCTGGACTCGTCGGTGTTAATGTCAATTGCACACAAATTAGGTTCAAGTTATCTGCTACCCTCCACTTTGGAGGTCAGTTTCGACACGATTCAAGGCGCCTGTCGTCAAAATTGTTAAGGCTCCTCACTCGTGGTTTCCATTTAGGCATCCTCAAGCGAACTGCTCAACGGTGTGGTTTTGGCTGCCTACTTCCTCCTCTACAAGGATCTCATTCGCCTCTACGCGGTGTACAACGAGGGCATGATTAACATCATCGGTGCGTTTGACATCATTGGTGTCCTGAGTTAATGCCGATCGACCCTAATCCTCTCTCACATAATGCCTTCTGCCTCTTTTTTTAATCCATAGAGAAGTTCTTCTCAATGTCTAAAAAGGATTGCCAGGAGGCGTTGCGAATCTACAAGGCTTTCCTCAAGCGCATGGAACAAGTCAACCAATTTGTCAAAGTTGCAGAAGTGGGTCTTGCTTTAGTGGCTTGTTTTTAGCAAGGCTTTCAGTCCTATCGAAATGGATTAGCTATTCAAATGGCATTCCTAACTGCAGACTTCTTGTGGTGTTTGTGTGAATTCCTGGGTTTTGTTGCCGTTCGTGAACAAATGCCACCACTCCCATCGCTGATCTTTTGACTTATCGATGGAGTTCGTTTTGTCATCGGACCAAATCGGCTTAGGTCAATCTCTTGGTTTTTGCTGTTATCACGCTTGAAAACTTTGCTCAAAATACTTGCTGCCCGTCTGTAACGTCTAGTGCCCTTTAGACAGCCTTACGTCAATCAACGCGGACAGGTTATTGTGTCACCACGGCAGTGTGGAATTTTCCTGATTTTTTTTTAAATTATCCCATTTAGGCTTGTGATTCTCTTCAAATGGATGACGGTTTCGGTAAACAGTCACTCATATTCAAGCCGGTACGTTAATGAGGCCTTAATGATTATTAATGTTCTTACACAATGGGAATTTCTCACCGTGGGTGTATTTTGTTGCCGTTTAGGTACCGGCGTCGGTTCTTGACGCACTGGAGCAGCATCTGGCACACCTCGAGGGCAAAAAATTGGCTGATCCGTATGTTTTGCCTTCTAGAAACTGATTAATACGCAAACTACTTACTATTGGGTTCTTCTAGTTAAATAGCAGTGGCATGATTTGGACGCCTTCCAGGCCTTACTTTCATTCCCTCAAGTGAGCTATTTACTTCTGCAGGAAGAAGACCTCGCCCACGCCGTCCTCATCGAGCCAGCCGTCGGCAGTGACGGGTGATTTGCTGCTTCTCCAGGAAGCCAGCCAGCAGAATCTCTCCGTGGAGCAGCAGCGCATAATTGAGGAGGAGCGTCAACGCCTGGAGGCCTTCGTCAGTCAGGCCCGGTCCAAGTGCCCTGGTTCGACGACTGAACGAGCTGTCGGAGGGTCTGTGGAGCGCTCCAGCAGCGATGGTGACCTCCTCGAGCTGTTCACTGGGTGCCCTGCTGACACTGGCAAGAAGACCGATGCCACCAATAACACCCTCTTCGATGACTTTTTCTTCGAACCAGGTTTGTCTACGCAAAAACATTTCAGTAGTAAGGCTATTTCATCCCAGCACTTACGTCTACACTTGCTTGGATAACTTGAAACACTAATTCTAGTCTTGGAAATAACTCCGGTTTGCGCCCACGCTTAGTCTCTGCTGTGGTAAGGCTCTTCCCATCTGTAAAATCTAGCTTCGTGTTCCCGCTGTTGAAAAAGCGTGCAATGTCCCACGTGCAGCGTGACTTTGGTGCGAAGCGGCGATGAAAATCAGCCCTGATTTGGCTTCTGCACGTGGTGCCAAAAAATGTTGTTTTTGAGTAATCAGTATAAAATGCATTGGCTAATTAAAGTTGAACGTGAGCAGGTCAGGATTTGTGACCATTAAGGACCCTGATAACAGAACCAAAGTATACGTAAATCGATAACCTGCAGCACTGTTTCAGTAATTTTATTGATATAAAAATTTTTGGTTAGATATTGCATTTGGTTAACCAATTTACCTATTGAACGTCAGATGGCGCTGCAAATCAACCATCTGACGACGTGTTAGTCTGGATCATCCGTGCCTTAGTCAGCGACTGTTAAAGGCCGATGCTGCCTTTCAATGTCGTCAATATACTACCGTCGGTGTTAACGAAACGGAGTACTGTAAGAAATTGTTCTGCAGGATCTATTTAATTGGTATTTGCGTCATTTTACGTTAATTTGCCGAACTTAGACACGGTTATTGTCCAAGTGAATGACCGGTGGGCACAAATTAGTCCCCAAAGCACCACACCGGTGACCGGCTGGCCACGAGGGGTGGTGTCAGTGGCGAGTCGAGTTCATTGGCTTCCCAAGCATCCACTAATGATGATTGGAAACATTAAATGTCAAGCCTGATGTTGTTTTCTGCCACAGCGATGCCTTCTTCCAGCAGTCACTTGGCGCTGTCCAGTGTTCCCGTGGGTGGTGGCAGCGGCGGGGTGTCGCAGCCGCGGCCGCTGTCTCAGTTTCTCTCAGAGTCCACTTCAGTCTCCAACACTGCTGTCCCAAACCCAAACAATCCCTTCCTTCCTGCCAACTCGTCACCCTGGCCTCTAGAGGTCGCTCCTTCCGCAACCGTCACTCCCTCAGTCCCTTGCGTTGACAATGGATTGGGTAATGCTCAGTTTTAATCCTCACTTTTGACACCCCAGTGTAACTCGCTTTATCGCCTACTCACATCTCCGACCACTTTCATTCGCGGCCGGAAGTCACAGCGTTGGTGTTATTTCACGCCTTTATGATCTGCCTAACACTAATCATTTACGCAAATACACATTATGGTGATTTTATTATACGTCGCCAATGCTGGCGCCACCGACCCGCTGGCCATCTTGGACGGAGAGTTACTCCCTAATTCGTCTCCTCCTTCGTTTAACAGCCACTCGTGACCACTTTTACGCCTTTATTCGGCTCTAGGAGAAGTTAGTAGGATGCTTGATTGATGAGGTCCTAATGACCTATGCTTCTCACTACCTTTGGACACCTTCAGGATCCAGATTATGTCACAGGCGGTGAAGTATGAGTTCATAATCCATCTTTACATCGAGAGGTATTTTTGGTGCTTGAGATCAGCAACACTGCAAATAAAATGCAGCTGAAACATTGTTGTGCATAAAAGTTGAAAATTGGTGTGTGTTTTCTGCGGTGCGGCTGTGACGGCGCAGCTTTGTCCAGAACTCACGCAAGGTGGAACCGCGTGACTTTTACATCACCAATGTTTTGGCTCATTTTTGCATGTTTGCATTACTTAGTATTTCGGATCAGAGAGTTTTTCAAATCAAACGGAATAGTGTATGCAAAATCATTCCTCTTGTATTAATTTCAGGTTGGATTAACCTGAAAAAAAAGAAAACGCGTTTAGCTAAACGACCGGGGATGAGTGGAGGACAAGTGCGCTCACTGATTAAAATCACTATCTCCTAGTTTAGTGCTCGGGATGTCTTACCGTTAGGTCTGTTAGCGTGTTATCGAGACCAAAAGGCCCCTCTACCGAAAGGCCAAAGGGGCGTCAAAAAAGGTTACTCCGACGCTGCCTTATCAACCCGGTAAAGCGTCCTCCCTTGGTGTTTCTATCTGCAACATTTCAAGTTGTTTTGTTCTATCTAATTGCATAAGTCACGCAACTGAGCAATTTTAGAGAAATGCCAGTTCAAAACCGAAAGTACGCTCAACAATGCCCGCGAGATAACTGAATTTTTGTTTAAATGCGACTGCGAGTACTCCAAATGACTCTGTGCTAACCCGTGTATTTGATCTTAGCCTCCAGCGCCTCAAATCAGCCTAATGCAACCATTGACCTGGACAGCCGCTTGGCAGAGTTAGCCGGCCAATTGACCGTTTCGAACGCCAGAGGCTGTGCAAACATGGGTTGGTCTGCCGGCGGCAGACAATTTGCACCGCCTCAGCTGTCTCCCCCACCAACTGGCCCCTTGGTGCGCCCTCAGCCCTCCACAATGAACCCTTGGGTGGGCGCGGGAGGCGGGCTTCAACTCGCCTCCGCCAACAACAATCCTCTTTCTAACCAGGTGGGTACTTAACCGGTTAGGGATTCAGCCATTGTTGCTAGTCTGTCGTCTCACACATTTCCTGTTGTTCCAGACAGTCACGCTCTGATTGCCAGTCTCTACGGTGGTGCTATAACTCCCAACGTTTAGTCCCTTTGTCAGCTTTTAGAACATTGTGCTAGCCTAAAGGCAGGCTTTATCGCTTTTGGCGACCTCACCATAAGGTCCTATTCACCCATCATACATAGAACCGCGAGCAGTGGGTCTTATTGGCCTCCACTGTGAGTATTGCATCCGGGTTTCCGTTTTACCAACTAATCAGACTTCTGGCCACGTGTCAACGAACACTCGCGCGTTGGTGCCTAAGCGAGTGTGTTTCGCCAAAACGAACAAGCCTTTTTGCCTAGCTCCAAGTGTTGTCTATTCCCGCACACATAGCGGAAACCAACTTGTGACTTTCCTTATCTCATCCAAGACCATATAAGTGTTATTTTGTCACCTAATTAGATCCCTTAGGAAAGTCAACTAGATTTGAAATGCGTAGGTAAGTTGATTTGCCGGTAATGTGATTTGTTTGCTTATGCATTCCTTTCGCATCGTCTTCTTTTTGTGCAATTTTTTTTGCCTCGGTTGCCTCGCTAATCTAATTACCGCAGTCATATTAGTAGCCATATTACTGATTCATTGCATCAGCGTTTCATGGCAGCATCTCTCGTCCACAAAATTGCCTGTACTTAGAGTTATAGGCATTTTTTTACCCAAAAAAGTAAATTCCGTGGTGGTCGCCATGTAAGTTCGTCCTTATCACCGTCATCGTAAGTTTCTTCTGTGGGGTCAAATGTGGAGGAAGCAACTCTGTCGCCGCTATCCTTACGTTGAAGTAGGGTAACTTTCCCGGTTGCGGTTTTTTTGAATTTCGTTTAAACAAATCGCCTTCGCTTTTTAATACGCAGTGTAATTTAGTAAGTTTTGAGAGACGGGACCAAGTAACTTTGGTTAATTGCTTTTTCAGGGTTCAATTCGTCTAAATTTCGGTACACGTGAACCCGCGCAATCTGTGTAGTTTATTAATGGCTGTCGGTGAGCCTAGCGTACCAGACACTTGAGTTCCGTAGCCCGTCATGTGACTCAGTCACCCAGGTATACACCGTCTATCTCAGCCGCAAATTTCACCGTCTAAATTTACTCCTGTTTTTGTCTGTGAGGTGTTAACTACCAATCGAGCAGAAGCGAGCATCCGCGCAACCAGACTTTACTAATGGCCGCGTACTCGCGCGCTAAGCATTCGTAGTTCTGGTCTTTTTACACTTCATCATCCCTTGTCCTTCCTGTCTATTGACTGTATTTATTGTCCACGAGTAGGCCTTCTACAACTGTTGACATTTTAATTCACACAAACTGTGGTAGACTGATCAGGCAGTTATTTTTTGATTTGAGTCGCTTCAAAGTCACATACACGCTAATCCGTCCGCATTCACTTCTCTCAGTCAAGATTTAAACAGGACCTAATGTTAATTTGATTTGCCGTGTTGTCCGATTGGCAAACCAAGTGAGCCTGGTGGGGTGAGCGTCTTCCTGCGCTCTGCATTTTCCGAAGGCCCTTGGCCTTGTTTGTGCAAATTCGGGGAGTTCTTTTCTTTTTTCAGGTATTTAATCCGCCGTCACAGGCAGTGTCCAGGCCCGCGTCCCAGGTGGTGTATCGGCCTCAAGCCCAGTCCTCGACGCCGCCCAACGTGGGACTGACCAATGCAAATCAGTATGTCGCGTTCGTCCATCGTCCTCCTCTCAACTCCTTCCATCAACGACCGCAATTTCAGGCGACCGTTCCAATTAACACCCCCAACCCCCTTAACCCTTTCCTTTGAACGACCATCATTCTGATCCTCTCTAACTTGTGTTCTACTTAGGTGTTAGAGGTGCCCGTTATCTACACTTTTTTTCTTTATTCTAACCGAAAACATGTTATCTGAACTTGGTAGGCCCTTTCCCCCGGGACGTGAATATATCCTTATCACAACAAAGTACGCCGCGTTGGAATGTACCGAGGATAGTGCATTTGTCCCAAACGTGACGGATATTTATTCGGTTTTGCATTCTGCATGGTGGTTCAACCAAATGGTAACTTTGAAAAGTATTGTTCTAATTCTTTCTGTGATCAGAAATTCTTGGTGTGTGTGTGTAATTGCTCGCTGAGTTTCTTGTAAGCTCGCACGACCGAATTCGTTGTGGTGAGTGGAGGCTAGTTCCCAGACTAAGCGTCATTCGCATTGGAACAAACAGTTGGACAAGTGGATTGACTGTGTGTGATCATTCGTAGGTGTTAGCCAGAAATAGAAAAAAACACTAGGATTTTATCGTGACAATGTCCACGATAACATGCGAACTTCAAAGAGTCTATTCGTCTGTGCCGTTGTGTTGCGGGGATTATGCTCAACCCCGAGTGCAATTATCGATTTTTCTGTTACCAGTTCCTCATTGTGGTCTTTCTGCTTTAATACGGAGAAGCCGTCGCCTGTTGTCGTGCGCTTCAAAGAGCTTAAAAGGTTGTTTCGGAATTTTAAACACATTGCTGCAGTAATATCTGGGAGCCCAATTCACTAAACATGTGAACGGTCGAGGAGTTGAGATCTTAGCGTCAAAGAGGCGGACGGTCTTGGGCTCACGTCGAGTGGTTACATTAAACACTCTACTCACACTGCCTGCAGGAACTAAGAGGTATGGGTTGCCGAGTGAGTACAAGTAATTCTTCTGACATCGATTCTCCAAGTTTGCGCGCTTTACAAGCTGTGACCTGATTGAATTTGTGACCGCAACGCAACTGGTCACGGCATGGCTTCGATCAGAGCAATCGTGCTCAATGCCGGCGTGGATCTCATGACACTGCGTCTGTCCCGTGAGCCTGGACATATGTTTTCAGGGTGGCCGTTCGGCCTACCAAGGCAGGTGGTTGCAGGTCCTAGACTTGATCTCCCAGATAACTCTCCAATCTAGGTCAATTTTCAGCCTGTTCTATGGACTATACATGGAAAAACATCGTTCCATTTTTAAATTAACTTCGTTTGGGTTTTGTTTAAGTGATCGTGAACACGCGAAGTGGGCATTTTGTCTAAACGATCACGTTGTCAAGTCGCGAGATGACTTTGCATGTACACTTATCCTCCAGGGCTATCACTATGACCTAATGCGACTACAAACACTGCATCTGCAGTTCGAATTCGTGGCATTGAAGACACGTTGCAATCTGTTGTTATGCCCTTCTAGACTTCTCACTGAATGAGCGGCATTTCTCGTACACCAACTAACCCACAACAGACTGCTGAATCGCATTTGATTCCGTTGAAATTCCCAGTGTGAACATGAGACCCACACCGGGGCAACCGAATGCTCAGAGAACAACGAAAAAGACAGGTGGTGATGGAGGCTCAACTGCCTATTGGACAGCTGGATCAGGGTGTGCGTGTGTGAGCCGGACCGTTCACGCGCATTAATGCGTCGTGTGCGTGAACAGTTCAGTGCATAAGTCATTGGCAGTTAACGACGGATCAGTGGGAAACAGTCCAACACAAACCTTCTAATTCATCGTACGCGGACACGGTTGTGAGGCCAGGTGAGTCCACGGGGTGAATAAACAGGGGAAGTGGTCA
>UXSR01000157.1:0-66450 GCA_900604375.1 Mesocestoides corti
GAGGTTCAGCAAATCTGCAAGAGAACAGTTTTCGCAATCTGGAGTAGATGCCAAACACGCAGCATAACGCAAAGGCTTAGCCGCACTGTTTTTATTTATTTGTTGTTTCTGTTCTCATTGTCGTGGAGTGCCATTTGCTCTTCATTCACAGGATGAGCTAAACACATAATCCTAATGCAGTTAGCAATTGTTTTTTCATTTGTCTTTGGTTGCTGGATATTTGTTGATTTAACATTGTTTGTCTAGAAAAGCACTTTCTGGACAGACTTTTGTTATTATTATTATTATTATTATTATTGTTGTTGTTGTTGTTACTTCTGTTTTGCAGACAGCTATTGTTAAGGAACTTCTTGCATTTTTGCTTCAAAACGTAGCATAAGGAATACCTGTAAAACATACAACAAGAAACTCACAAATAACTCACAAAAGAATTTTGTGCTACCACGTAAATGTTTTCGGATATTGGACTGTTTTCGATCAAAATTTCAAAAATAAATGTGGTAAAATGATCGACAATGTCTTGGCTCGTAGAATTTGAATCAAGTTAATGAGTGGAATTTAGTAACCAACTTCAGAATATTTTTTCTACAAAAGCTTGTGACGCCATCATTTTGTCTTCATAGAAGGTCCATTATGTATATGTTATCCTCTTTGACTACGAAGACCTATAGCTATAGCGTTGAAAATAAGGTAATTAAAGGATAATTTTGGTTGTTGAGTGAAAAGATTCCAGAAATGTTAACCAGGAGAATTACCTAAAAGCGATTGCAACAAGCTCGCCCTACACTTTCTAGCGAATGGTCATAAACACAAGTTATCATGAGTAAACAGTTTACAAGGCCTCATTTACACAAGGAGGAGGTCAAGTTATTTTGACCTCAAATTTGTAAGACTGACAAATAATTGTAGTTACCTAAGGTCATTTTATTTAGGTGGTCCGAAAGACTACTTTTAATACAGAATAAGCGACTGACATTTATACTCTAATTGGAATTTGAAATATTCTTGAAGATGTACAAATTCATAAAGCTTTCTCGTCTTATGCCAAAATGGATTCCATTAGAAATTTACAATTGCATAAGACATTGCCCGTAAATTGCCCACGTTCTATAATGAACTACTCACTCAGACGTATTTTAATTGGCCGCTTGATTTTAAATATCTCCTTAGTTTAACATTTATCTGCTGTTGCTGACATTATTAGTAGCACCATATTTTTTTACATTCTGTGTACACACTATGGTATTTAATGACAGCTCGTCAAGGAGTCCTTTTAAGCATTCCATCCCCAAAAAATTCTTGGTGATTATTTACTCATAAACGCAGATCGTAAAGAAACATGTACAATTTGGTGGCTCGGGGTAAGAGCATCGTTGCCCATGAAGAGGCACACATTTTAAACTATCAATTACTTGCCAAATTGTTAGGTGCTGCTACTTTCAGTTTGTACAAGACTTTCTACATAATCACTTAGAGAAAAGTTTCCTAAATAAATCCTAATTTTCCTTTCCCTCATAAGTTAAACAGACCACACACAAATGTCAAAATTGATCAGATTCGTAAATTTAAATTGTAATTATGAATTGAAAATAATTAAGATTGCATAAAGCAAATTAAAAGCCTGCTACTGTAGAAGTTTTCTCGTTGCTGCTCTAACTTATTCTCCCCCATAATTAAAACGTTTTGGTGCCGGAAAATGAACTTAAGAAACAAGGCTTAGAACTAATATTTCAATTATAATCAATCATTTGTCAAAAATGCCACTAATGTTTCAACTAAACTTAGGAAACGGGGTTTTTAGTACATGTTTGATTTCACAGATGCCGTCAAGAAAAGATTTTTTTCGAATAACGTTTGACATAGAAATCTGCTGTCTTTAAAATTTAGTTTAGTGCGCAACAACTGTAAAATGTACTAGTTTCACAAGAATTTATAAAGGTTTACTGAACATGGATTTAAATAATATGGATTTATACAAAGTAACGGATAATAAATCTTGATTGAGCAGACGCTAGCCCTTAAATACTGGGAATAATAAAGGAGTTTTTTCGAATACATGCAGCTGTAAACTTAGCGGCTGCATAACTTAAACATTTAAAGGCCGTATAGCGTAATCTCGCCAATGCATTCATTCTTATAATAAACTAGTAAGATGGGCGGTCTGTTTAAAAGTTTTGACTCGAGAACCTTTATCATTATCTTGGCAATGTTTTGTGTGAGAATCTTGGTTTTCCCTTTTGACTTGTCTTTCTCATTGTCTTTTTTGTTGTAAACTGTGTTTGACCCAAAGATTTGTACAGCCACTTATATGCTTTTCAATATTATTAGATTTTATGCTCTTGTTTACACAAATGTTCGGCTTGTCCTCCACCCATTGTGTACCCTCATGTTTTACAAGTCTTGAGTTTTGGTTCTTCGATCGATCTACATACCATAGCCAGGTCGGTACGGAAATTCTCTGTGGTTCTGACTTTTGTTTGCGTTTTACGAGCCACTTGAGTTATAATCATTCATTGCACAATCAAGATGCTTAAAATTCATGTTACTGGTAGCTAGAGTAATCAAAGAAACAGTTAACGGCCAAAGGTAGACAAAATCCCATAGTACATGACCAATTTTCTGCTCGAAATAACTCCGCTCCAAATGTATTTGACACCCCATTCAATTTAGCACAATTTGTGTATATATTCTTTAAGGCCATTCAAATTTTTTTGCCTTCCATGCTGCTTAGTCGTAATTCCTTGACTTAAATAAGCGTTAAATATAATTATTTAACTGAAGAGCTAGCACCTCTGTTAATTAATTCTTTTCTAGAAAACGTAATAGTTTACACGAATAACTGCCTTTGTGGATCATGTCAGAAATATAGGCTTTGTGGAATTGACTTGTTGCTAAAATCGAATGCCAGTAATGCGTCCACAATAGCCATGCGATATCATTAGTACTAAGTTATGGAAAACTGTAGGATACTTAATCTGCGTTGTGAGGGTCATTCAAATTTGCTCTTGTATGTTCGATCTCGTTTTCATTCGTGAACAGTTTTAACTCTCCAGCACTAGCATGTTCATTATCTCTTTTGTCTTGCATTAGTTGCTTTAAGCAAAGGGATTTATGCAAATATTACATAATTTTGATTTCGGAAATGCGATTTTTATTCAGTGTCTTTTGGGATTTTAGCTCCGAAATGCTCCTATACTTACCTACTAGTTATATCTGCTAGTATGAGCGCCGCGCAAACAACCTTGGCGGCCAAGCCACATAAAGGTAAGTATGATATTCCAACTCAACACCACCGGGCTTGCCAAAACATGGCTGATAAGCACCGTCGATTTGTTACTTCAAAGGCCTTCACAGTAGTACTTTAGGCATTTTCGTGGGAATTATCATTGTTTAAATATTGTGGATGTCCAACATCACCATTGCTATTCATCTCTAAAGAAAAAAACTCGATTTAATTACATAGAACGGAGCCGCTGTGGACGAAAACCGTCTCAATCAATTGCTTCACTTAATCACTGGAAGGCGATTCATCACCTCTACTAAATCATGCTCACGAAAGCTTTTTCCCTATTGCTAACGTAGATTTGGGTGTTGACGCACCTGTCAACCACAATGCGAAGACGCTGCACCAGCAGGAGAATCCCCGCGTGCCACTGTCGCCTTGTCAGCGGCGTGCGTGTCCCGGCCAAGCGACTCCCGCGGATTCCTCCTTAGTAGATTCCCCCTCTCTCCTACGGTTATTTGATAGTTCTGTCTTCACGATTCACCACGCTATGTTCTATTTGTTCAAGAACAACACCGTCGGCGTTCAACGATATCTTTGTAAGTTGGTCCACATGTGAAGGAGCAGCGCCTTATTTTCACTTTTACATCAAGTAAACTGCTAATGTCGTTTTACTTCCTTGGTGAGTTCGCCCACTGGTCTCACATTGCTGCTTTTATAAAACGTATGGCACCAAACTATATTTTAACTCGGATGATGTCATCTCCAAGGGGCTTCCGAAGGCGCGCATTCTTGAACACCTCTTATGCAACTCTTTTGGAGTTGCGATGACTTCGATTTATTGGCGAGGTTCTTATTGAAGAAGAACGTGTCCCCTCTCCTCCCACACTACTTCTTATGCTGGTGTGACCTCGTGCCACAAGGTCTCCTTCCTAGGTCATGTGTAAAAGTCAAAATCGAGCGTCTTGTGTTTTTATGTGCTTTTTCCGTAATCGTCCTGCTCGGCTGAAGCACTGGCGGGCATCCAACCTCAATAAACATGACTCAATTGTCTTTGAGCTTTGGTTGTTTGTTAGTCAGAGCCTCCGGTTTAGCCGATTGAGCAGTTGACGGCCCAACCTTAAGTGTCCGCGTGCTTTTGTGTATCGCTTACACGTGTCCTCGATTTTTTGTTTAGCTGGGCGTCTCTTTTCATTCCCAACTGATGAGGTTGATTTTTACCTCCCTCAGCTGCCCATCCTCTTCTTGCGACACAGAGACAGCGCCAAGTGTCTTCAGTCGTATCTCTCGCATAGGTACGTGTTTTACCCCAATGTTTTTGGATTTAATTTCCCATATTTTTTTTGTTCCCGAATGTTAATTCCATCACTTTTCAAATAAATAAGTTATTTTCGCGAAATTCAAGCAAAACTTACCAGAGTAGAATCCCGCCTCGGCTCGGTCAAATTATTCCAATTAAAACGAGTGTTTGAATACCAATCTCGCGACATTTACGATTTCAGTTGCTTTGCACCGTGCTGCAAGTGAACAAATTATGGCTCATTGGTGCAAAGTTTGTGTAAACAAACAGTTACGGTACAAACGTCAGAAATACTAGAAATACTTATTACAAAGGATGGTATGAATCGCACTTTATGGGTCAACGTGCAGAGACAAAAGAAGCTTCCTGCGATTGGTATTAACGTCCAAACAGCCGGCGTAACTTGTGACGACTTTGCATTTTAGACTCCGTTAATGGCGTTTATAAGAAAACTCCATAGTCAGGCCTTGTCCTCACACCACTCGTTAACGTATTCTAGAGACAAGAGATCCTTGGTGGATGTGACATTATTGAGGTTATCAGACTTACTGATGAAACTTTGGGTCAAAAACTTAACAAGATCCGAAACCTAATCCCCGAAGTTTGTTACTTTGATTTAAGGTATTGCAATAGTCCCTAGTGTGTCATCGAACATGTGTGGCACGTTAAACTATCGCCAATATAGTTTTGCTTATTTCCAAACCGGTGATTCAATTTTCTGCACGTCTTTCAAGCCCTTAAGGTGTCGGGCAACTTTACTGATGCTATGAAGCTGACGTTTCTTGTAGACGTTGACATTTCTTCCGTTTAGTTACAACCACATTAATCTTATGCCTACTGCGGAAGTAGAGGTTTCGTAGGGTGACTTCAATTTCGGTTACTATGCTTCAAGGTAACACATGACCTAGTATTCGTCACTATCGTCTCGCCACTGGTGCCAAATAGTTTATATCGCATTTTACGTGAAAAACCTGTGGTACTTTTTTTCTAAACCACTCGAATTGTGTGTGTGTGTGTGCTATGCTTGAACTTTTTATTGGTGTAGGAGCTCCGGATGTAACTCGGGTTCTTCACGCCTAAGCCTTTGCGTTATGCTGCGTGTTTGGCATCTACTCCAGATTGCGAAAACTGTTCTCTTGCAGATTTGCTGAACCTCGGATGGCCCCCAGTGTGACACAAAAACGTTGTCATGTACCTGCAAAACCCTCGCACACATAGTCTGCACAAAGTACATTCACATTTGTGCATTTAAGTGGTAGACTAGTATTTCGTAAAGTGCCAAGCCTTTACAATGTGCTACATTTTGGTGGTCCTTAATTTTGCGTGTTACTGAACTACCTGGTTATTAATGGACAGATTTCCACTATGGGTTATGGTGCGGGTAGGCAAGCAAACGTCGCATACTACGTGTCTTGAAAGTGCATGAAGTATTCCACAGCCTTGAAACTATTGACACTCACAATTTCTAATTAGACTTGAAACGAGAACGGGATTATGTGGAATGCGAAACAGCGAATTCTCTCAGGATTCTAGATTGGTAACTAAATTGAGCGATTGGTCAAAGGGCTATGTGGTTGTAACGTGCCAAACCTATGCTCATGCAGTGCTCTAGTTGTGTCGTATTTCTTGATTTTGACAGAGACAATTTTGCACAAATTGAGCATGCTTTTGTCAGCGAGGAATAATAAAGCTGTCTGTCCTACACCAGTTTAACAGCAGCAGCAGCGAAGATTTGAGAATTGTAGTATATCCTGTTTCAAACGAATAAAAGCAACGCTTTGAGAGGAGTTGTAAGTTTATGTGATAAGTGGATTAGTTATAACAAGAAGAGGAAAATGTCAAGACATGGAGTTAGTTGTGGAGAACTTCGAGAATGCGCACTGAAGCCAGATCTAGGTGTTCGAAGGAGTTTGGGACAATAATGTAGATAGCAAAGGGTGCTGTTGAGTAAGACGTGAACAAGCGAGCGATGCTGCATCGTACTGACGTGAAATTGACTCAGCGCACAGAAAACGTTTATCAAACGGATCATGTAATAGTCGATAGGCGTAAATCCATCCTCCCTCCTCAAAAACACGAGTCGCCACGTGACTCAGGTAAGGTGACGAAATGTGAACGGATTAGGCCATGAGACCGTGCGTCAGCGTCTGTTCTCGCTTGGTATTTCGCCACCGGATTGAAGCCTATTTCAGAGGTCGAATAACCACTCACGGCGTGGTATCTTTCGTGAAGCAGATGAGGTCTTTAGATCCCCTAGAGCCACCGAGGTATTCGAAAGTGAAGCCTTTTGTTGAACATGCTTTCGTGGAAGTACTTGGGCATTAATGCTGCGTATTTTGAGTAGAAAACGTTGTGTTCGAATAAAGACAGTTTTGTTTATTCTATATAATAAATGAAGCTGAGTACGTGCATTATTGTACCCACAACGTGGCGAGTGGACTTGCTTTGCATAACAGATTGCATTCGTAACTGTAAAACAACTGAGCCGCATTTCATGTTAAGCAAGGTGTGGCTGGTTTGTGCATCCACGTAGTCTCGTTTAGCCTCCTGTAACTCCCTAGTTGGCGCTCCATGTGCCATTGGCGTCGGTCTGCTGCAACCTCGTGCCATTGGTTGTCTACAGGCCTTTGTCGCAGAGTTGCTGTGTAGTGTTTCTGTTGTCTGCAGGGAACCAGGCCTCTTTGAGAATGCAAAATGGAGCTAAGTTGTGCTGAAGCAGACAGGTTTTTTGATGAGTTATGGCTGTTATCAGCCCTCTCTTTTGTGGTCTCAGCCGTTCACCATTCAGTTGTTTTTGCAGTAGAATCTAGAAGGCTAAACTAAGATGTCAGAAAATGGAAATTCACGGCTTTTGCCTTCTTACGTCATTTGGTGTTTTGAAATACTTTTAACACTTATTTTTTGTGTCGTGAATGTGGATGAAATTTTCCACAGCCTTCTTACTATTAGGCACTCCAATATATTTTTACTTAAAGTGGAATTTGATGATAAAAACTTGTCATTGTGTTCGAGCTATCATACGTCTCAGTAGTGAGTTTCATCTGGTTCTGACCTGATGCTGCATTTCTTAATTTGAACAGTTGTCTCTAGTTATATCCTCACCTTATTCCGCGGTTTTTCTGTCAGAGTTAACACGTCGCTGCGGTTTGCCACGGAGTTAGCCTGGCTCCTGGAGACGCTTTGCACTTCGTCCCCCTCATCCCCGTCACTTTTTGCCGGCACACCGAAGCTGCCATCCGGCACGCATCGTGTTTTGAGGCGTCTTGTCCATCCACCCGCACCATCCACCTCCCTCCCACACCAGACGGCTCCCTCACCGTCCCTTCCTTCCGCTTCCTGTTCCATGAACGAGACCAAGGACGGCCCGGATACTAGCAGCATCACGGGCAGCCTCGATTATTCGGCGTCTGCGGAAGAAACCAACAGGGAAGAATCACGCTTGAAATCTTGCGAAAGGTATGCAATCCTCCTTATTACTTCCCTCGTTTCAGCTCCCTCGAGAATCGAAAGTCTAAACGTTCCCCTTGATGAATGCTTACATTCAAATACACTAAACTGCAAGGCCTTTGTCGACGCACACCCACGACACGTCAGTGTACACACAAAGAGTTGCTTGGGTCGATAATTCACAAGTTACCTTGCTGAGTTTAAGTCGTGACTGGTATGACCATTTTCAAATTCTACTACTTAGTAAAAACTCGTAAATTAAGTGACTAACAGATTCCTCTTTGGTCAAAAAACCAACCTTCTCCGTTTTCTCCCCTTGTTAAGCTGCTGTGATGGCGAAGGTGTCGATGCTGAACAACCCGTGATGCCTTCCCGCTTTGCTGCCCTTGAGGAATCAGAGCATCCTCGACCTGTAACTCCTGAGGGCCACGCGAAATTGGCGTCATCCACGTCAACTCTAGGCAGTTTGGAACAGCAGGAGCTTGCTTCAGTGGATGCTGCCAAGGACGAGGACGATAATCAACCCAGAACTAAACACAAACGGACTTCTTCTGATCTCACTTGTGAGTTCCAGTCTTCTCTCTCGATGCTTTAAATTTGTGTTAGGAATAGTTTTGTAATTTCATTGGGCAGAGGCTTCTCTTTGAGTTCTCGCATGTCCGACGGTAGAGATGGATTGAGTAGTATAGATTTAATTGAGTTTTTCGTCAAAGCCTGTGAATGCTACTTCTTACCTGGCGCGGAATTAGGCGATCTCTTACAATTGCATGCACCTCAACTAATGTTTTCGCACTTAAATAGTTTGGGGGGTCAGTTTTTTATCGTGCTTTGAAGTTGCGATCCGTCAAATGGTTATAAAAATGAAATCTTCCTGCTCACTGTCCACCAATTTGCAGATAGATTGGAAAGGCAAATGTGGTGCTGACGCTTTGATGCTCACTCTTTCCGATTGCGCGCATGACTTTTGTCCTGGATTCGATTTATTTGCCACAGGTCCACTGGGTGACAAAAGTGATGTCGGTTCATTCGAATTTCTCAACTCAAGCATTCACCTCATAGACGTGTGTAGGAAGTAATGTATGCTGATCCCTCGGAATTCGGCAAAGGCCATTAGACTAGACCCAATACTCTGTGCTTGAAGTGAAGTGTCTAAATGCGACATTTTT
Organism: Mesocestoides corti; assembly: GCA_900604375.1. Taxonomy (NCBI): domain Eukaryota; kingdom Metazoa; phylum Platyhelminthes; class Cestoda; order Cyclophyllidea; family Mesocestoididae; genus Mesocestoides; species Mesocestoides corti. The sequence continues at coordinate 9,137 of UXSR01000157.1, forward strand.
TTCATCCAGATCGGTTAAACTTAACCTGAGCTGTAATAATTTGTGAATGAGGCGGTCTCCTCGTATCCACTTCAGCTTCCTTGAAATTCAACCTCTCACAGGCCCCTTATAAACTCTCATATTGTCCTCTGTTTATTTGAGGTTAGAACTTAATCACAAGTGTAGCTTGGTTGTAATTGAACCCACAGTAACCTTTGTACGCCGTGTAATCAAGGCCATTACGTGGTAATAACAATCTTGTAATGGTCAATTTAATGGGGGATGCGCGCGGAGTGCGGTCCATTTTCTCCTACCTTTACAGCCTTGTCCACCACCTTACTTCAAGTTGGCGGTAATCTTTCTTCCATGTGGAACTGCTAGTAGACTGCTGATTCTCCCCAATTTTGACCACTAAACATGAGACGGATGCTGAAAAAGTTATACACGTCTATCAGGATGTCCCTTTAGCCATCCCTCACTTTTGGAATTTGCAAAAAAAGGGGATTGTTACTATCGACTGATTAGCATCCCCGAGTTGTCTGGTGACTTGGTGCCTTATTCACCACTTGCTTATTTTGTGATTACTTTCCTCCGTACGCCCATTTTTTGCCCAGATTTATTGGGCTCGGGAACGAGGCAGGTGGCTGGGATTCGGGGTCCCTCCCTTCCCACCGTCAGCGGAAATGAGTCCAGTGCCGATGATGATCAAACACAAGAGCTAGAGCTGGAGGAAGTCTCGCTGAATCCGAAAATTGCAGCTTTTGCTGTAAGTTACCCTTGCCGTTGCCTTTTTTCAATTCGACTTGCAGCGAATTCCTACACGTTCTTCTTTCAATAGAAATGCATTTGGCGGAATTACTTGTGACATCTAATGCTAAATATTTAAGTTTTGCTAGTTATTATCAAGCATTCCAAAATATTCTGAAATTGCGCTAAAATAGCGTTGGTGTCGTCACTATATGGCGCGTAATTCTGCATTTTCACTAATTTGGTTCGCATTTTCGTGCGAGAAAACGCATCACGCTGTCCATCGTGAGAACGGTGGTCTAGTGAAACCAACGTGACCATGAAGTGAATGCCTAATCTGAACCAAAAGTGCTGCTTTCACGTGTCTTTTGTATGTTTGGGGGGGGGAGTAAAGTGTTCTAAATGGATTTTTTAAGTGCTTGTGCCAAGCCACCCATGGCTTCTGCAGCAGTGCGTTGTTCCCGATCAACATTCAACTATGCGGCGAATGTGTTGCCTTTTGAACCCCTTTAATTTACTTCAATCAGTCTCTCATGTTCACTGTTCCTGCCCAAGTAAAGCGCTTTAAATTCAGTTCACGAAGCCTTTGCAATTAGACTTCAACGTTTGTCGTTTCGTGTTTAAGGGGCGATAGGCAAATGTAAAAAAGTGATGACATTGGTTTCTACTTTTATCCTATTCCTACGTCAACAGCATAGCAAAAAAAAATAGCGCCTTGTCACATCGCGTAGTCAGTGACGAGCACACCAATTACTCGGTGCCTTCTATCGGTGCTTGCTTCGTGTGGGCTCAATGAAATGGCTTTCACCAAGGTCGGATTCGATCATTCTGCGGCAGTTAAATCCTTTCAAATTCGCGATCAAAACTTTTAGTAACAACCCTGGTAGAACATGCTTGCGTAATTCACAACCCAATGTTATGAATCTCTGTTTTTGGGTGATCTTTGGCGCCCTGTTTTCGAGACAACCACGTGATCTGTAAGTTGTATTGACGGTGACTGACGCACCAAGTGAGTGCCTAAAGCCAAATGCCCTTTAAACCGAGCCACAGAAATGGGGGTTTTCTGTTGTGACTTGGGTGATAGATTATCTTTAGCCTGGTTTCGTTATGGCTCCCTCGTTAGGCCTCAAAATCTGCTCGCAGTCAATCCTGGATTAATATGCACGCGAGTTTTTACGATCGAACGTGTCGTTCGGACACACATCTGCTTTGCTTGGCGGCGAATCCCCGGTCCCCGAGCTTTTCCACCGACCTCCTCTACCTCCCACCAGCTCAGACTCAACACCTACCGCGTCTCACTGAGGGCCTGCAAGAGCTACTCGATGAGAGCTTGCATGCCGATCAGATTGCGAGCATTTGCCGGGGCGAGTGGGACTTCATCAACGCCCTGCTCTCAATTAGTCGCAGATTGACAGACTATAGGTCCAAAGAACAGCGGAGTAAGCATCTTTTCCTTCTTCGTGGTGATGAGTGTTTTTCGTGCGCGCGCGCGCGCGCGTGTGGGTGTGTGTGTGTGAATGTGTGTGTGCATGCATTGAATCACCACCCGCCGCCCCACTTCATTCTGTTCTGTCTTGCCTAAACTATCGTCCCACAAATATGCCGACCTCCCTCGTCGTCTTCAAACCAACAGACATTGCATATGCGAATTATCGAGAAGAATGCCATTTAAGAATGCTTTTACTAATGGCATTCCAGAAGCGGAATACTGCGCACACACCGTGTGCTTTGTGTTCTGGCTAATAGGATAAGACGGCAATTTTTGTGGTTGCACTCTACAAAGTATGCGTTCTCAGAGGCATTACACTGCTTGACAGTCTTACCATTTGCCGATTACAACCCCACCCAACCAGTCCACCTTGAGGTACTCAGTGACATAGGACAATTCAGCAGAATAACTCAACTAACTAGTGCTCTGCAGCTGCGATGACAAGCAAATCAAAAATTGCACATGGAGCGCCATAATCTTTCAATGCGTGAAGCAGTAAGAGATCACCAGGAGGTGTCTTAGGTATGTCAAGTACTTGGTGCATTCACAAAAGTGTCGATCTGTTGTGCTCGCAGGCATGCACGGCCCTCTGTTCATCGATTTCTCGCTTGCACATTGACAAGATGGCGGCAGTTGCGGTTCCACTGCCCGAGCCTATCACAATAGATGGGCGTTTTTAGTTTGAATCAGCTGTTTGCGTTTTGGTTGGCTGCATTCATGTAACAGCAACAGCTGCCCACATCTGCATGATGTGACGAAACGGTCGCTTAAATTCCTTGCTTTGATTCTTTCAAGATTTGTACTCCACTTCCCAAAAAACAACTTCCGAGCATCCAATTCCTGATGTTCAGGTGCCCGCGTCGTCAGGCCTGTCGGCTAAGTATAGATGTGAATGGCGGCCTGTATACTAAATATGTTGTCTGGAATTTCGTAAACACTTACCAAAGTCACTACAGTTACTAAGCGAAATTTTGCGAAGAGTTTGTCCATCATCAGTAAACCAAGTGTTTTTTTTGGTTGCTGAAGTTTCACAAAGTGTCCACATCTGGCTTTGAATAAAAAGTATGCGGTAACCTTTGAATAGGTAATCTTTACTGAGCCTGTAACGGGCAAGAGATCGTGTAAGCCTGCGCATTTTCACCAACTTGAGCGTATGTTCACTTCGACTCACCCAACTTCTGCTCTCCCATCTTTAGCGGGCCATCTGCAGGCGGAGCTGTCCAAGCTGAACGCCGGCCTGCCAGCACGTGTCTGGCTACCCGTGGAAAAGACCGAACACATCGTTCTGCGGATTCCGCCCTCAGCGGCTGTCTGTCTCAACTCGGCAGAAAAGGTGGTTTGGGGGATACTTATCCTGTCTTATTAGAAGTCTACAATCCTCGGAATGTATTTTTAACTTTACCAGGCACCCTATCTCATCTACGTGGAGGTTCTGGTATGCGACGACATCACAAAGGCACAGTTGCCCCAACGGACTGGGATTGCCACTGGTTTCACTCCCTCCAACATCCCAAACCACCGATTCCATGACACTAGCGCACGCCACCACCTCTGCAGCTCCCTCCATGGTGTTAATTTTAGCCCTCTACTTACGCCCACTTCATCGAAGCTTGTGAGTCTGTGCATTTGCCTATTGGTCCAATTGTCTAATAACACTACCCAAATTATAATTGCCATCTATTTAAAGGCCACTGGGGCCCATTCTAGTGTATTGTCATGCAATGCATTCAATGATTTCTATTTTCACTTATAAAATAAAGCACATGGCCCTTACTACAGTATGGTTGTAGTGCCTGTTGGCTGCATTTAGTAAAGACTGGCCCTACGCTTAACATTTGACTAGGTGCTTTTCTGTTAACTTCTTTCGATTTCGCCCAATATATCGGTTATTTATCCAATGGGTTTGGTCAACCTAAGCTATGATGTGCTTGTCGAGGCTGTCAAGACAATCCTTCTATTAATTATTCACGAAACAAGTGTTTTGCACTCCACGCGTTTGCATAGTCTGCTGACTTTTCTGCCTGCCAGAGCATTGGCGTGGTCCGTGCAATCGCGGCACCCGATTTGATCAGTCTTTTCTCAATGGACTCCGGCGAAAGCTCGGCCGGCGGCGGCGGTGGTGGTGGTGGTGTCACCGAGTCTGCCTCAAATCCTGGTGAGGCGGCGGTCGATGATACTGCGGAAAAAGCAGCGAGGGCGTCCAAAAGGAAGACCGACAATCGTGTGTACATCAAAGCCAAGGAGATTCGAGAAAGATTAGAGAAAAACGCTGCCTGTCAACCACAAAGAACTTTCAGGGTAATTCTGGTTTATTCACCAAGTTTTTCATGTGAAAAATTGTGTGGCGCACAATTACCATTTGCAAGGCACTCGTGTGTAAAAAAAAATATTGTTTCCCTGTCGTCAACGTTACTAGATACTTAACTTTATAAACGATTTAAAGTTAATTTACCCGTTTTGGATCTTTTCACCATTTTCATTAAATTCATACAGGTGTTGTTTACTGTCACCTCACGGCATGGGCCTAAGTCATTTTCTAACCATCTCTGTTATCTCTTTGACTTCACGTGCTGTGGACAAGGTCGAAACGACTTGTTAATTTTTGGCTTTTGCTAATTTCTGTTTACCACATTCAACGACTTCCGGATACCATTTGAATCGGGGTCTCATCAGATTGTTCCCGTGGCATTGATAACTCGCCATCGCAACCTTCAATTTTACTCCAGCTGAGGTCACTGTTTACATTACTTGTCAACGTTTTTACATAAATATTTACCTCTTCTTCGCCTTGCTTGTTAGTCATGTAAACGGTAGTTAAAGTAATATTACTTTCTTGTTCTCAGAAAACGCCACAACGTTTGGATTTTCTGGTTTTTTTTGTTCAATCAGCTTGATCCCGAGGATCCCAGTGCGGCCGTTTTGAAGGAGCCGTGGGAGCTGAAGTCACGGCGGATACAGGAGTCTTCGCCTTGGGGTCACCTACCGGGTTGGCAGTTGGCCGCGGCGATCATCAAGGTCGGCGACGATCTCAGGCAGGAGCAGCTCGCCCACCAACTCCTCAGCCTCCTTAAGGTGCGCTTTGTTCACCCGTAGCCCTAATCACTTTTGGCGTTTTAATGTGTTGTGTCGCACAGTAGACGTTTCCTTTTCTTTTCTATGAGGCTGTGAAAGAATTGGCTTTGTAAAACCATCGTGGGATGATAATCGACTGTGTAAGCAAGAAGTTCTCAACCCCTAAGAGGTCAAACATGTGTTCCTTTTGTCCTCTCTTTGTGCAGAGAATCTGGGAGGAAAACCACGTGGAGCTGTGGCTACGTCCTTTGAACATCGTCATTACCTCACACGACAGTGGCTTAATAGAGCTCATTCAAGACACCGTCTCCCTTCACCAGATTCGACGCCACGCAAAGATGTCCCTACGTGACTACATCATTCGTGAGCACGGGCCGCCCAACTCCGAGGGATTCCTTACTGCACAGAAGAATTTTGTCCAGAGCTGTGCGGCCTACTGTATAGTTGGCTATCTGTTTCAAGTTAAGGATAGGTCAGTTTTCCATGTCTTTTTTACGTTCGTGAAAATATGATTGCTGTTACTACTACTAACCACGCCTTCGGTTTTAGACTCGCTGAAAGTGTTCATGAATAAGCACGGTGATCACAAGTTCTTACCCTGTACCAGCCCTTTTTGTAAATGTACTGCGTGGTCCGATATGGGTTTTTTTATACTTTAGACATAACGGAAACATCCTGATAGATAGAGAGGGCCACGTGATACACATCGACTACGGTTTCATGCTCTCGGCATCCCCGGGACGCAATTTCGGCTTCGAGATGAGTCCCTTCAAGCTGACGCCGGAACAAGTAGAACTGATGGGGGGACTGGGAAGCGACATGTTCACCTACTACCAGGCTCTCATTCTTCGTGGCCTCCTTGTCGCGCGCAAATGCATGGATGAGGTGAGCGACTTACTTTGGTGGAATCTTGGTGCCTCATTGCTTTAACCATGTGCTAAAGTTCCGTCAAGATGTATTGCTTTGTAGTTCACATGCAACGCTAACGACTATTCTGCGGAACCTATAGTTTTGAGCCTTTCCATTATATTATTTTTCTTTATTCTGATAATTCCGGGAGCTTTCGGGCTTCATGACCGCGACGAGTAGCCATCACTCTCTGCGTCTTGATTTGAGCCGTGTTAACTTCATTATCTCCTTAGCTTATCCTTCTGGTCGAAATGGCGCGTGCGGGCTACCCGCACCTTCCGTGCTTCACTTCCTCGACTTCTTCGTTCATCGGAAGTCGGTCGAAGTCCACTCACCCAACTATTGAGGCTTTGCGGCAGCGCTTCATGCTTTCTTCGACGGATGAGTGTTTATCACGGTTCGTTGCAGGAATGGTACGACAGTCGCTAAATTCTCTCACCACTCGCCTCTACGACAACTACCAATACTATGCTAATGGGATACTTTAGATGCCAGCATCTGTTCTTGTACAGGTCTTTTATTAGTTTTACACCGTCCGTGCCTTTCCATTCCTTTCCCCTTGCCTTCCCCTCTCCTCCTCACCGTGATTTCTTATATCTTCGAAGCAGTGTGAACAAAGCTGTTCATATGATAGCGTTTGGGGGACTGTAAGCCATCTAGCTAATGAATTGAAAGGGCTAGAGCAATTTGGCGTGCAAATGGTACTGAGTTTTCGTTATTGGCTACTAGTAAATTGTTGCGCTTTCTGGATCCAGGGGTTGAAGGGTCAAACTTAGTTTTTAATCCCAGTGTAAATAATTAAAGTGGAAACCTTAGTACGCGTTCTCGCTGGGTTGTGAAAATTTGAATTAAAACAACAAACTTTCGAGGCGTATGGTAGCACGGTGATTAAGCGTAAAGTAAGTCAATTTTTTTTTCAATTTTGTGATTGAATTCAGACAAGCTATGTAGTACGAGGCGTCGCTGTGTGCTACGGTTAAATGTAACAAAGACAACTGCCGACGAAAAATAAAAAAACACTACCTTGTCGAACGTGCGACACTTTGGTTTGTAAGTCTCGATGCACAACTCCAATATTGGCTGATTGCAATATTTAATATAAAAAATAATTTTTTCATCTAGGCGAGCTGCCAAATCGCCTCTAAAACGATGCCGATAACACTGTTTTTAAACACGCAAACTTGAGGCTATCAAAAAGTCGAATTTTCTTAAATTTCCGTGTTTGGTGGTCTGTTTTATTGTCGAATACTTTAAAAGTTTAAAGTGCATTATAGACAAAATTTCGCTAGTATAATCAGTGCTGAGAAGGGGTGTACTTGTGTTAATTTAACCGTAAATTTTATTTTTAGTAAGCTGTCCACCCCCAATAGACTAGTTATCCCACGTGTGTAGGCAAAAACCTCAAGCACTATATGTTAATACAACATAGGCGCACTGTTAACTTTTGTGATATACAAATGCACGAGAAGAAACATTAAGCATGAGTGCAGCCCAGTTTGCTAAATCAACGGTTGAGACTCCATTATATTTAGTCTGTTGTCGGATCACCAATTGGTGTGGAATTTAGAGAACCTTTCATCACGTCGTGGTCATCCATTATTTTGGGCCATGTGGTATAGAACCTTGCCGGGGCCACTGAGTCGGATCTGGCTTTATTACACTACCCTGCTGTCTCTGACGATGGAGAAAAAGACCAGAGAGGACGTGGACATGACCGCTTACTCCATAACTCAACCAAGTTGGTGGCGTGTGTATTTATACCTCAGATGTGTGAGTCATAAATGGGCTAACATGGAGACCCAGGTATGAGGGTAATCGTTCCCGCTAATGAGGGGGGAGAGTTGACGATCTGGTGGGCTGGTGACACGCTGCGAAAAGGAGAACCGAGTGTCGGAGGTTGGAGTGAACAAATCACAGCAATTCTCCTGCTGCAAAATCTCATTTGGAAAAAAAACAATTATCCAGTCAATTTCCTTCCATCACACTAGAAAATATTAATTTTTGAGATCTTGGCCCTCCTAAGTATTATTGTCCTTTAAAACACCTCATAGAGGAGTACGCAAGTGTCCCCGCACCCGCTGATGTTTCACTGTTCTTGATGATGGTCTGAGTGGAATGAGTTTGACATGACCTATGTAACCTCTTCCATTTGACATAAGAGGTTGCATTAAAATTGTGTGCTTACTTGTGCTTAACGAGATAATTATCCATCCTATCTGACAAGGTTGCGTAAAATATATCCTAATTAATATGATATGAATGATCACCAACATGCATGGATATTGAGCAGTGATAAGTAATAAAGTAGACACTAATTTAATTGATCTAATTAAAATAATGGCCAAGGATTTTACCTGGTTTTAAAAATGCTGTGTATGTGGGTGTGTTACAATATTTATAGTGTCGGCACTATTTGTCACTAGATTCGGTAACCGAATACATTGACAGCATGATGAAGGGCAAGGCGTTATGGTCATTCCAAGATTAGCTACATTAATTGGATTGCAGAAACTGGCCAGCTAAATGAAATGTTTCAAACTGCTCGGTTGTCCTAATAGAAGCTTTCATGATTTGTTTGAAAGTGGGATATAAGCAAAAATGGAACTGGTAATAGGACATACTAAATGCAAGGTAGTAGAGTGGATTTAGTTTAAGAAATTTAGTAGATTTGCATGGAACTGTTAAGGGGTATTTATTTCAGCTAAGAGTTCTCATCTAATGTGTGTGCTTACTAGCGAAAATTTTGGTGCGACTTATTTATTAGAATTTTACTAAACACCGACAAACAAATTTAAGAATTGTTGAATACGTATTTGGGAAAGAACATATAAAATATAGACCGACATCTGAAAATTGATCGTGAAAGAAATATTGAGCGATAAAAAGGAAAAATGCAGTTTTTCCAAACTCATTCAATAAGATTTGGTCATCAGTAGAATTGAATAGGTATTTTGCATCTTAATGTCTGTATCGCATCCTGTAGCATTCAAAAGGAACCTTGTATACCTAATAGATTACTCAAAGACGATGGCACAATGAAATACTTTATCATATGTCGTCTATGGACTTCAAAATTTATTTGTGGGCATGACATTTATGCATGGTTCTAAATAGGCAGCCATTTGTTGCATTATGTAAACGAAAGACCAGTAAACAACTTTTGTGGATTGCACTTTTTGGCAGCGATTACTTTTTTACTTTAATTATGTAATTTTAGATTTCTAAGGGATTTTCATTCAATAAATACATTGTTTGCATTATCAAAATTTATTAAATTGCAAAACTTTGGCAAAGGCTATTACCACAATCATTTTTACATTAAAATATGCCTCAATATCTAGTCTGCATAGAAATGCAAATGGCGAACAAACCACCATGGGACCGGCTTCAATCAAAGTTGTCCTGAGTATTTCATTAGTTGTGCTTTGAAGTCGCCGTACATGAGACCTCCACCATGCTCCATTATACTTCAATTGATAAAATAAAAAACTATCATTTTTTTATGTTTTTTTTAAGTTTTGGGGCCTAAGAAACATAATTTCTTGTCGAAGATATTAGCTTTGTTTTCATTAGCTGGCTAGCGTGTACCACATTTGGCGCTTGTGGTGTATCGCACGACTATATTTCGTCATGCTGAAGAAGGTGGATCAGTTGGCTGGGGACGTCGACGAGGTCGTTGCCGATGCCAAACTTAAAAAACTTAATGAGCTGATAGAAGAAAACTCTAAACTCAATTATCAAAAGGAGCAGCTTCAAAAGGTATTCTAGTTGACTAATTTCGCTATTACCGTTTCCTCAGGCCATCGATAGTGCGCAATCTATGGTTGACACGCACCAAGTATGTATTTTAAGCAGTCTTATCGCAAAATTCGATTCTGCGATAAAGAAAGCCTTCCCGAATCTGACTGCGGTGTCGGTTGTCATCACGCCAAACGCCAACCCGAATTTCGGGGATTACCAATGTAATAATGCTCTCAGTCTTGCAAAGGAGCTGTCATCTTCCGGAACAAAATTTGTTCCCAGGGATGTTGCCGCCAAAATCTGCGAGCATCTGGTCCTAGAGCCACTTATTGAAAAAGTTGAAATATCCGGGCCAGGTTTTATCAACATCTCAATAGCAAGAGACTTCTTGGAAAGGGAAATTTCGAAGCTTCTTCGACATGGATTCTCAATGCCGCCGCCCAAGCGACGACTAAAATGTATAGTCGACATGTCAAGTCCTAATATTGCTAAAGAGATGCACGTTGGCCATCTTCGGTGCGTATGCAAGCCCCTTGGCTGTTTTACTTTGTTTATGCATATCTGTCGAGTGTATTTTTTTTACAGATCAACGATTATCGGGGAAAGTATTTCTCGCCTCCTTGCTTTTACTGGTCATGAAGTTCTCAAACTGAATCATCTTGGTGATTGGGGCACTCAGTTCGGAATGCTCATTGCTCACCTTCGAGACACATTTGAAGTCCTTGATGATCGGCCCTTGCCTATCAGCGATTTACAGTTTTTCTATAAAACAGCTAAGAAGAGGTTTGATGAAGATGAAGAATTTAAGAAGCGTGCGTATCGCGCTGTTGTACAGCTTCAGTCCTTCGAACCCCAGCACATTAAAGACTGGGAGAGGATTTGCGACATTTCCAAAAAAGGTGTGTTTAAAGTTAAGCTTGCCTTTCTGCTGAATTCAACATTGTATTAATTATAATTCCACAAGAAAAAAATCAGGAAGACTTATTATGAGTGTTTTTTTTGTTGTAGAGTTTGACGAGATATACCGTCGAATGGACGTTGAAAACCTAGTTCCACGCGGTGAATCATTTTACCAGTCACGGATGGTTGAACTTGTAAAGGATTTGGAAGATCGTAAACTCTTGGAAAACGATGATGGCAGAAAGATCCTCTGGACGCCTGCCTCTGAAGTTCCTTTAATAATTGTCAAATCAGATGGTGGTTACACCTATGACACGTCGGACATGGCAGCCATCCGACAAAGGATCAATGAGGAGGGCGCTGAGCGCATTATCTACGTAGTCGATTCCGGTCAGGTAGTCCTCACTTTTTGTGAAAGTGACCATGAAAGTGAAATTGTAATGTTAAAATCGTTTAGTCACCCGACCATTTGTGCATGATGTAACCATCATTGTCTTTGAAGGGGGAATTTAGGACTATTCGTTGTTTGTTAGCATTAGTTCGCTTTTGCTCTTTGGTAGATATTATGCCGCTTTCATCTTGTTGCTAATTTCGCTTGTTTTGAAATGTTGCTGTTGGTGGTTCAGTGTCATTGACCGTTTGTCTGTAGCAGCAGTTGAGCTCCAATCTTTGTTTGACTAACGTTTTACCTTTGTCCCCCCGATCCCACAGAGTACACACCTAACAACAGTCTTCGCAGCCGCTGAAGTGTGTGGGTATGCCATCCCCGGTCGGCATAAGGCTGAACATGTTGGCTTTGGTGTGGTTTTGGGAGAAGACAAGTACGCTCATTTTGTTTCCAAGTCAATTTGCTTGGTGGCTTATGGCCTGCTTTGAACTCTTTAAGATCCATCACATGTTCTCGTACCAATGGTGACGTTCTCAAATTGTAGTCACGACATTGTTTTGTCTGAAAAAAAATTGCTTTAAATTCCCCACGAGCTTTTAGGGCTAGCGTCCTCCTAAATCCCTACCTTGTTTTTGAAATTTGAATGATAATAATTGAGTTCGTTTGCTTTTTCGATTTGGGTGCTATTAATCTTAATGCACGATACCTCTAATTTTTCATTGTTGCTTTCAATTTGCCGTCCTGTAGATATGCTTAGCGGTATTTTCTTTGTTCAACTACTCGCGTAAATGCTCTCAACTTTGATTTTGTGCTTTCTATAGGAAAAAATTCAAAACGCGATCTGGCGAGACTGTGAAACTCATCGATCTACTCAATGAAGGTGTTGAGCGCGCCACAAAGAAGCTTCATGAAAAGGGTCGGGATAAGGTACGTCCTCGTTGTCTGTTCATATTACAAATTGTGAAAATGATAGAACCTATTCCACTCAGAATATTTGACCTCACAAATGACCTTCAAAGCAGAATTTTGTCAATTTAAATATGAGCACCCATTTACCATAAAATTATTGATTACTGATGTTTGACGACTGATATGTCATCGCATTGGCCCACAGAAGCATATTGCGAAAACTTGTTGCTTCCTAGGGGTTGATAGATCACTACAAGCAACCCAGATGGTCAAGAGGTATCTATGAGGGTGACCCCAAACTGTCGATTCGTTAAATACCTAATGTCTTCTGTTTTTGGTAGAAGCACTGTCATAAAGTATTAGCGCACACGGACGAGTAAAAGTGCTCCCTTCTTTGAATGCTGGTTTGTGTTTTCCAGATAGATCTGTCATCAGACCATTGTGCAAACTAGAAGTCGATTTTTACCATACTGATTTTCTTGGAAGTAGATCCTGCTTCTACGTGATTTCTTGTAAAATTAATTAGACCGCTTTTCCCGCTCTTAATGCATAAGAGAGTGCTTATTTTCTAAGCTATAAATCATCGTATTGAAAAGCTGGGGGCTGACCCATTTCTCATTGACAGTCGTTAGCCTTTTGTAAAAACTTGAAACAATTTCATCCTCTATCTCGAACGTTTCTTTTTCTATTTCAGGAGTTGACTGCGGACGAACAGAAAAGGGCTGCAGAAGCAGTTGCCTATGGGTGTATCAAGTATGCAGATCTCTCCCACAACCGCATCAACGATTATATCTTCTCATTCGAAAAGGTGAGTGGTTCCCTATTTTGTTGTCTATGAGAAACAGACTATTTCTGAAACCCAGAGTTATTAAGAACGAACTGTCAGATAAACCTTGCCTGTTGTTGACGCTCCATTATATTCCAAATGCGTCTCACCTCTAGCTTTGCAGCAAACTATAATGTCGCTGTTTCGGATCAAAAAAGCCTGCTTAGTTTTGGTAGGTTGGCATACTGTGACCCTTTGTAAGTTGCAAGTTGTTACCTAGCAAACTGTCACAGTTGCTTGTGTTCATTAAGAACTTAAGGTGGGAACATCCAGTTATTACCAGGTCTTAACTTGGCTCCACGAGAGCGATTCAACTTTTTCGTATGTGCTATAGTATATTGAGGCCGCGCCGGCCTACGCACCACCTGGAAAGTCATTTCTGACCATCGTTTCTGCCTGACACTAACTGAACCGTTCGACATTCAATTATGTTGCATTGCTGCAGTTTCCTCTAGTGGATCGTTGAATTGACTGGTGGACTGTGTGCTCAAATCATTTTAGTGCTCTACAAATCTTTTTTATATTCGTCATAATTTGAGTGATCTGTCCAGTTTTAATTGTAAGGATAACCGTCTGAAGTTATCTGGCAACCTTTCAATGCCCTTAAACCATTCAGATGTTCGTTTTAGTTGGTTTTTCATTTTATACCTACTTGATTTGTCGTGCTCGATGGGTGTATTAAATACCTTAAAATGTGTAATGTGTGATTCCTGCCTCATGGCATGTTTTGTGAACTTAATCTGCTTCTTAACACGCCTCTGATGGAACCAGCATTTTTTCTCGATGTCGGTGTTTTAGATGCTGGATGACAAAGGAAACACCGCCGCATACCTCCTCTACGCCTATACGCGAATAAGGTGGGTGTGTTGTTCGCTCGAGCATCGAATTTGCGTGTCTTGTTCACGTTCTCCAGTGGCAAGCTTTTTTACAAAAAAATGATCTATGCAGGGTTTTTTTCAGTTCTTAAACACTGACTAAAACTTGCTCCAATCGCACACAACTGAATAACTCAATTGTGGCTAGATGAAGGGTTACTTTTATGCCACTGTCCGCAAAGATTAAGGAGCCGAAATAACTGCGCTTTAAAACTTGTGTCACATACGAGTGCTTTCAATCAAGGTCCATCGTTCGCAAGACGGGCTGGTCTGAGACTAAGCTGTCGGAGATGCGCCAGACCACAAAGATCTCACTAGCCCACCCCGCTGAATTGAAGTTGGGCAAGGCTCTCTGCCGGCTGCCAGAGGTTATTGTCAAACTCGAGGAGGATCTGCTCTTCCACAAACTCTGCGATTACCTCTACGAACTCAGTTGTTGTTTCACCGAATTCTACGATGCTTGCTACTGCATTGAACAGGAAAACGGTGCGTATTAACTTGGCGCGTCAGTCCCGTGCTCAATTTTTCTCTTTTGGAATCATTGCAAATGGGGTTTACCATATGTTGTTTTCTGCTAGCCACCGGAAACTAGATTATTAACAGAAATTCAGCAAGAATCTGAACGCCACGCTTCAAATTTGTTAATTTATATTCTAATCATGTCTTTTTTTCCTATTTTCAGGCAAGATCGTGAGGATCAATGACTCTCGAATCATGCTGTGCGAGGCGACAGCCTCCGTAATGAAGTGCTGTTTTGACATTCTTGGCATCCGAACTGTTGACAAAATGTGAAGCCCCTTATTTGTCTGACCTTTTTCGTTGTTCATCTTAGCTTAGCCGTGTGTAACAGTATATTTATTCACTGTCCAATTGTGCTATTACAGTGTTTGACATTTGTGGAAACTTATTTAAAAGCCCCGCGGCTTCTAATCGTCTTCAGCGATCTTGATGAAATACTGTGTACGGAACTTGGGCTGCTTACTTTGACAAAACGCGACAATTTTGCAGAATCTTGGGGTATCACTAGTACCAGCAGGGCAGATGAAAACATCGGTCAGTGTTCCCTTGCGTTAGTACCCAACGAGTGCAATGTTTGGTTCGTGGAAAAATCCAGCCTTTGTAGAAAGTTATTTTTGCTCAGGATGGATTGCTGAGGGCTACTGACCTGGTTTTGTGTATTGCAAAGAGCCTGTGCCCTGAAGTAGCCATATTACTCCACCTCACTGTTGGTTGTCCGCTTCTCGTCGTTTTTGCTGGAGCGCGGCTGAACGCATATCACACCCTCAGGGATACATCCTGGTCCTCCGCTTTACACAAATTGGCTCCATCTGTAGTTTGTCCGAAATGTTCTATTTGAGTCCGTCCTCTCGATGTATCCTCCACATAACTACTTTCACAGTGACGAGTTTACCACCAATTTGTAAAAATGTGACGTGCTGTGGCAACTCCAACCCACGTTCCCAATTTAACGAAAGTATCTGGTGCGATATACTACTTGGCAATCTTAGCCACGTGGTGACAGCAGTGGCGAGACCGCGTGGAAATTTTGCCGATTACAGCCCCACCCAACCTCTCCACCACGGGGTACACGGTGACATGGGATGATTCAACAGAGTAACTCAACTAACTAGTGCCCTGCAACTGTGGTGACAAGCAAATTAAGACTTTTGCATGGAACGCCATAATCTCTCAATAAGAGATCACCAGGGGGGTCTCAGGTATGTCAAGTACGTGGTGCATTCACAAAAGTGGCGATCGGTTGTGCTCACAGGCATTCACGGCCCTCTGTTCATCGGTTTCTCGCTTGCACATTGTCAAGATGGCGATAGTTGCGGTTCCACTGCCCGAGCCTATCACGATAGATGGGCATTTCCAGTTTGAATCAGCTGTTTGCGTTGTTTGGCCGCATTCATGTATCAACAAGGCCAAACCCTCGTAGTTAACAGCATCGCTGAGCGACGAATTTGCAATTATGGAGGATCACCCAAACTAATTTAGGGATACCTGCGAAGTTGTGCCGGTCTCTTTTGCCTACTCTAACGACCTTCAGTGTTTATGCTTTTTTTGTGAAATCGATTTTGTCTCGCCTCAACCGCTGCCACTTCTTTTGATCCCAAGTCCACAATGAATTTTTAGATTTTACATAACCGTCTGCGATATTTCCGTAAAGGCGACTGTCGCAACATGCTCAGTTGAGAATTCACAGCGGCGTGTCAACCACTGTAAAGGCCACCCTTGCCAAGCATGCATCTTGACAAAAATTGGTTTCCTAATCATTGGGCAGAGGCGTTTATTCGACTCCAACACGGTTAAAAAGTTGCGCACTCGTACACACGCATGCGCTCTTGGAGCGAAAACAATTGGCTGAGAGAAAATAGAAAAAGAGGTGGGGCGTATGCACACAGAGAGTCAGAAGGAAGGATTGAAGTGATTTGGGGAAGAAGGGCACGCCGTATCTATTAGTGTTGTTGTTACAGGTAAAATTAGTTGGTGTCGGTACGGTGGTGGACTGGTGGATGCTACTGTACACATGAGGCAGAAGGGAGGGGCTCATACAAGAACGAACTCGGATGTGTAGATGTTTTCTTCGTCTTCCGCCTGCTCGACCGGGCCTGTTGTCGTCTGCTGCGAGGGTGGAGGTTGGGGTCTGCGTAAATCAGGTTATAAGCACAAAGTAAACTGCGGGTCACTCGTGTTTAACAAATTAAATGAATCTCACTTCAAAGCAAGACGGTTGCAAATCAAACTTAGGCGGTTAATCAATGTTTCGTATCGGGAAAATACCGAAAACACCTAATCGACAGAGGACCCGTGAAGCATTCCGTTTAAAGGGGCAGCCCTCACTCGTACATGGACAAACAAGCGCTCTAGGCAACCAAGAACATGCAATGCAATATCTAATATCAAGCTCGTGTCAGCCCTTCCTCTACACATTTAATGACGACCAATACCGAGCTCAACACCAGTGTGATACTGCAGAATAATATACAGACAATAGGTTTGACTCATAGCCTAGGGGAACGGGTTGTTATCAACGCAGATTAATTAAAAGATCTCATGGAATTAGAACTAACTTACCGTCCCGGGGTGCCATAATTAGACGTGGAGGTTGAAGGTCCATCTACGGCCTCGAAAACGACGGTTCTATGGTTGGAGCCATAGCCAGGAATGGGAGGTTCAGCCGCCAGAGTCCTCACACCGTTGCTTCGAGTCCCGGCCAATTGACGCGGATTCACTAAAGCGGAATTCAACTGCCTACTAATTTCAGATGACACTGAAAGTCTAATGAAGTCGCTGACCCATTAGCAGTTTTCTTTTTAATTGTCACATTCCATCATCACCTGCCAATAAACACCACCAGCGCACGGTTCTAAGCAGTATCAACCTTACTATCTAGGTGAATCCGAAACTTACCTTTTACAACGCTAGTCCGCGGCAGGTAGTCCTGTTGTTGATTTTGACGAGGTTGTGTCCTAGAAAAAACTGCCGCCTGTACCCCACTTCCGAGGGAGTCTTGACGTCGTACCATTGTGTTGGGCCCTTGTTGCCTGGACGACGACTTCTGCCCGTAGTAGCCTGCCGCGGGGGTTGGGTAGTAGTAGCTGTGTTGGCTGGACTGCCTGTGAAATCCGGGCTCGGTGGGTCCACGTGTCAGCCCCGACATTCCTGAGTCGCTTTCTAAGTCCGGACTGGAGGAGACAATGGGGCGTTAAGTTAGAGGCACCATCTATAAATTTCCGTTGTAGTTCACAAGTTATTGCGTTCTGCATGTCAAATTCATAAAACCCACACTCGTTAGTTGATCTAATAAGCAAATACCCTTCGAATTAGGGCAAAGAGCCTAATAAGGAGTTCGACGTCGATAACCCTTGAGGCTGCACGCAATGATAAAGGCAGACTTGTGTGAAAGTGGGATTTCACATCTACCTATCGCAATGACGAACCACGTCCAAAATGAGTAAAAAGCCAGTTGTCACGTCAGTAATAGCGGTAATCCAGTCGGCATTATCCGTCAAACTGATTCAGCACGTTGATGCAAATGTGCTAAAAAGTGAATGTAAGCCTTCACTATGGTGTAATGATTTTAACGCTTTCCATTTACTTATTCGATGTTGGAAACCGTCATAAACATGGGACTCACTACTCGATGCGCGCAGCAAGCAACTGTTGGTTCTGAGGTATGGTGGGAAGTTTGGCTCTTGTCGGGTTTGCCATACTGCGGTAGGAAGCGGCCGAAGCGGCTTGCTGCTGCTGCTGCTGCTGCGTGGCGGCGTAGTGGCTGCCAGCAGCTGCGGCAGAGTAGTCCACCGAAGCGTAGGTGTCGGTCATCTCCGAGGGACACTCGGAGAGCTGGCGTTTCAGGAATGCTGGGGGGAGAGAGTCGTCCGCCATTATTGAAGCCCCATTGAGGGGACCTCCTCTAGCACCCCCACTAACCAGGCGGGCACCTCCGCATCGAGCTGCCGTTGGATCGATTGCGCCTGAAAGACCAGCACTCAATGATAACCACCCCACTCTTGTCCGGTTCCCTCCTACAAAATCCTTTTATCTGTGTAGTTGTATAAAAAGTGATTTACGTGGACACAAGTAATGCGACGAGTGGTTAATGGAGTGATCCAAATAGGATTTTGTCTGTAGTTTACACTTAGAAAACCGTGCTACGAGATTACCACTTACATCCGTGGACTGTTCGCGCTGACTGCGTATACATACTGCACACGATTCAAGAAATCCTCGCAATACGTTAAAATGATGTCCAAGACTACAGTAACCATCATGACCTATCTCGTCAAAGAACTATAATAAGCCCGTAAAGGAGAGGCTAGTGTGTGGAAATAACTCACCATTTGGTAGACGACTTTCTATTTCCTCAGGACGCGGTGGCTGCTGTGTGAATTGGCAAATGCCTGGATCAGTGGCTTCGCTAGAGCCCGATCCGCCAACGTGGGGATCGGTGACAACCACGACGGCGCCACTCACAGCGGGGGCGGAGGAGGTGGCGACAGGTTCCAGAGTCGAGGACGGCACCACTGCGGTAGCCACGGCAGCAGTTTGTGGGGCATTTGCCCCGGTCAAAAATCGACCGTGTTTCCTCCCGTACTCATAGGCCTGCATCAACTCGTCCTGGTTCGAGGAGACCGTAGTAGAGCTAAGCACGCTGCCTCGGTAAGCCGCAGTCAAGGGATCCAGAGTTAAATGTGAATTTCGTGTGTCGTAGAACGACGGTCCAACGCCATTACCCCCAGATGTTGTACGGGGAGCCCCTCTGGCTCTGGCATAACCTCTGTGGTAGGTTGTGGTTGACAAGTGAGGGCCGCTTGGAAAGACACCTTTTGGAAAATTAATAATTTCGTCAAAGTTGTTACCAGCATTTGTGACAATTAAGTAAAGTGGAATTGCGGCGACCCACAAACACACAAGTATCTAATTTAAGCCACCATTTCTGTTGCTCCGGTCAAATCAATGTAGCACAGTTTTGCTGCTCACCGTGTCTAAAGATATGCTGCTGCAGTGACTCGAATGAGTTGGTTCTGCGGTGAGCAACCAGTTGGTGTGGGTGGCCGACAAAATCGATGTCGTCGTCGTCGTCGTCCTCGTCATCCATGGTGCTGTTATTCACATAAGGCTGGTGGAGAGGCGGATCGAGGAGGGCGTGGTGCTGGAACCGCCGGCTGTTGACCCCCCGCATGGTGCGCGGGTCCCCTATGTGCATGAACCGACCGCCGCCTCGTCGCGTGGCCTCCAGCAAACCCTCGACCTCGGGGTTGGCGAGGTCTGGGTAGTGGTACTGGTGCATGTAGGAGTGCTGTCTCTCCAAGGGAAAACCTAAAAATAAAAACAGCGCAATTGTTACAACAGCAGAGAGACATGTTTCGCCACCAGGGCTGGCTAGATACTTGCGAAAATCGTGTGTGATGTTTACCCTAAAACACCATATTTCCATGCATTACGAATCACCACAAAGTATCAACATTCGAGCTGCAAGGCGCAACTTTACATTCCAAAAAAAAAACAACTTTTATCCAATTACTCCAATTATGATTAACCAGTTAGATTATCGTTTGTGTGTTTTCATCATGATTAGTTGGAAAATAGTGGTGACAAATAAGAAATTATAAAAGCATGCTGTCGGTGCGCAGTTAAGTGCTGTTTTGGGGTTCAAAAATACAAGTAAACGTGCGGAGCACGAAGGCTTCATCTGCTGAAGCAACCCTGTTAGAACAGTGAATTTCGCTCCTTCCAAAGCTAAATTCTGTGACTCCAGGTGGCGAATTCTGCGGTTAAGTTAGGTCCCTAATGAAACTAGACGATTAGCATACCTTTATTGAAGGCTTTGTAGAGGCGTGCGCCATTCGAAGTGCGTGGCTGCGAGTCAAGAGTTCGCGCGGCAGTGATCGCGCGAGCCGCACGAGTCGACGTCGGCTGGACAGTGTTGGAGGCCTTTGAGACTGGCTGCGGATCCTCCTCAATGCCTCCCGCCGCGTAGGTGGCGTAGGGATTCAGGTTGCCTGAAGGTCAATGTGACAATTTACCAATTACGCAAGATTGTCTCCTGAACTTCGAATTCTGTTCCTACCTAAAGGGGCCACATCGACTGAAACTCATAGACATGTGAGAGCTAGACAAGTTTGACTTAAAATTTGACAGATCGCCTAATTAAAACAGCTCAAGGTTGCCGCTGATGACATGCAGTGGACACGATCCTAATATGTAATTGCATGAAAAGCGTAAGTGTACTCTGATAAGGTTTAATGAAGGTTCAAAGTAACTGCTGCACGACCATGTGTGTTATCACTTGATAAAATTTGAGAAATTACGGATGCTACCGAATTAGTTGGCTCCATTTCGGCAATGACAGCAGATTACACAGCCGAGACTTACCAGTGCTGTCCATGGAGCTGGTCGATAGGCGGTCGGGCTCAATCGGCACCGCGGGAGCTTGAGACGGCACGGCGGGTCCGCCTCGGCCGCGATCGTACACCCGCGAACCCCTGCCCCAACGCCTAAAAGTTTCAACGCTCCGACAGTTGCGCACACTGACACTCAAGCCACAACCACAACAAGGCAAACAATACATGTCATTTAAAAGTTGAGAACAATTTTCTCGTGAACTCCCAGAATTCGCACGATTATTTCACTGGTTTAAAATTTTTTTACACATTGCCTGCTGTGGCCCGCCCTTAACAACCTACTTCGCTGGCAAAATTTCCCCTTCCCTTAAAACCCCTTACTGTGGTTTGGTCGGTCTTAGGTTCGTCTCACCAGTTCACGGTATGAACGCTAGTTTTTTTTTCAATGACAAGCATTCGTCTATGTGTTTCCACCAATTATCAACGAGGCATAGATCGAGTTCCTCAAAGAAACGGTCTCTCCACCTGAATTTATTTAACCGCGTAAATGAATTGAGCCGTACGTACATTAATTTATCATGGAAAACAACCCTCCATATCAAATCCGGTTAGATCCTCCTGTAATACATTTATCGGAATTCGTCAGACCCATTAAGAGAAATCAACTCCATTCAGCTGCGTTGGTTGCTTTGCTGGTAATACACTTTCGATGCTAGACGACAAGGAACTTAATTACAGCATTCTGTTTCTTTGATTTGTTACAGAATTGGTCCATAATTACTCGCCTATGGCACTCCAAGTAAGTTATTGACTTGGAATGAGTGTTACAGACAAATGGGAATTGTCGATTAACTAGTGGACTCTTCACAGTCTCGTCACTTAATGTTCTCTAGCAATCTTTCTCAATACTAATGACTGAACCCGTGGTTCTGTAGCATGGATGATAACTAAGGCATCGGCCCAGATGTGTAACGTGACCTCATTTTGTAAGATCAGACGAGGATACCTTTGATGCCACAGCCGAGGACTCACATCCGGATACAGGCTGGCTGAAGAAGGAGGCTAACTTGAAAAATCAATTACGGATAGAAATGGTGGAATAGAACAACCAAAAAAAGTGCACACGACAAATGCAGAAAAGTAGCGTCATGCCTTAGGATGAAAGAAGGCATTGTCATCACTAACGGCAAAGCCTAGTAAACTCTAAAGAGGTGCGATGACGCTAACTTGGGAGGAAATTTGCAGTGTCTGCATGACTGAAGCCTATTTTCAGCTTACCCAAGAAAACCGCCTGGGCCTTTGTCAAGGGGATAGTCGGGTTTCTCGTTGACGGGTATGGGTGGCAGAGTGCCCCGGTGGCGTCCTGGCGCGTACTTCTGGTGCAGGGTCTCGCCGGCGGCGCGCGCGGCGTGGCCATCGGTGGCGAGGACCGGCCGGCCGACCGTGGGCTTCGTGGGCTGGTTCAACTCCCCCTCAAGGCGTCGGTGACGGCAGTAGAAGAAGATGCACACAAGGGCCATGAAGAGGACGACAAAGAAAATAGTCAGCGGCACGATGATTGTGGGCTGACTGAGAAAGCTCGTTCTGCCCAGGCGATTGCTCGAGCCCTCGCGTGGTTGGACTGAAATGCAGAAGTAAATGCAAAAAATCGTCCAAAGTGTAACCATCTAGACATGCTTCAAGTCGGACCGCAGAAAACAAGGTTTGTGGTCCGTTTACTTATGTGGTCAGAACAAGTTAAGATAAACATACATGGTAGGCAATCGAACCTCCTGTTGCGTGAACGAATACTCTGTCACACAGGTCTGCTTTGGACTGCTGTGAATCGTGTTTATTCACACCCCTTAACCCGGTCGCTCCATCCTCCTACACAGGGTTCCCCTTGTCGTAGCTTGTCGCCAGCCGCACAGATTCTCAACTTCCTCCTCATTCACACGGATATTTATCTTGGACTATCCTCACACCTAGGTCTCGATGTTAGCGCATGTATGACTCACACATCCGAGGTGTAAATACACACGCGCAAACCCCACACACGACACAACGACACCAACGTGGTTAAGCTCTGAAGTAAACAGTTGTGTCCACGTCCTCTCCGATCTTTTTCTTCATCGCGCGTATTAAGGAAACGTAATCGGGCCAGGGTTGATTCCGTGGCCCCGGCGTGGTTCAAGACCACATGCTAAGGCCCACAACAAGACCAAAAAACCGCAAGCCTTTTCTTTGACTGTAAACGTTAAATCTCTTTGCAGTTAAACAAAACTCCAGACCCCAAAGGCCTTGGCAGTGTAGCCACCAGAGGTGGTACCCAACTCACCTCCAGCCACCGTACGAGTCCAAAAGTAGCCAAAATGAGGGGTCTTCCCAGCGGGGTTCTCGGCAATGACGTGGTACTGGTAATAGGACCCCGGAAGCAGACCACTGACGTTGTAGCAGCAACGTCTATTCCACGTCCACTTGCTGTCTAACGTAAAGAGATCCCGCTTGGTGAGTGTGGCGTTCAAATGAAGGGGAAGAGGTGCGACAGCACCGATCCCCGAAGAGCCACCGCTCCCAGGGATGCCCGCGCCATTGATCGAGTTTGGCCCCTCGGACGCGGGCCAGATGCGAAAGCGGTACGCCGTGGGGGAACAGTTGTGGCCGGGGGCGAAAACCGAAAAGTTGAAGGTCACGGAGGTTTGGGAGCGCAGGTCTGCGGGCACCATGTCAGTCTCGCCGATAAAAAGAGGAGCTGCGGTGAAAAAGCAAGTGCACTTTTATTGACGGACCAAAATATGTGGAGTAAGAAGACTTGGTGTGAAACACAAATGAAAGTCGTGTTCCGGAAGTTTGTAAAGCGCATAAAAACATAAGATGAACGAACATTAATAGCAACAAAGTTATTAATGTGCAATTGAAGAAGGAGCTGTAAGAAGGAGCTGGTTTGCGATGACTCATATTTATGGCTTGTAAAATAAAACAATTTTAAGAATTTTTAGTAAGTTAGAACCAATCACACAAGCGTCTCCTTATCCACAAAATTGCAGTTCAATAAATTCAGGCAACGTGGATGCGTGGGCATAAATGATTGACACGCAAAGCGAGTGATGCAAAACGTCAGGAAGGAGATTTATTCCACCCATCAACCCATGCCACACCCCTTCTGACAACACACCTTACCCAAAATTTTGTCGAAATCTAACTGCCACAAACGTGGTCCCTTATTGTGTGAACTAACGCTACACTGCTGACAAAAACACGCCAATTAGAACTTGCAAGGTATGTAGATTGACTTGTTGTGAATCGTGTTTATTCACATTCCCTAATCCGGTCGATCCATCGCCGACACAGGGTTCCCCTTTTCGCAGCATGTCGCCAGCCGTGCGGATCTTTAACTCCCCCCTCATTCACACGGATATTTATCTTGGACTATCCTCACACCTTGGTCTCGATGTTAGCGCATCTACGACTCACACATCCAAGGTATAAATACCCCACACACGACACAACAACACCAATGTGGTGGCGCTCTGAAGTAAACGGTTGTGTCCACGTTCTCTTCGGTCTTTTTCTTCATCGCGAGCATCAGGGAAACGTAATCGGGCCAGGGTTAATTCCGTGGCCCCGGCATGGTTCAGGACCACATGCTGGGGCCCATAACAGACTAAATGCGACGTGAAATGTCACAGGAAAACGCGCATTCGCGCGATTCTTTGCTTGATGACTCTTTCAACATAACACATACTTGGAGAAGTCACTCGCGGTGCTTACCTGAGCCGTCGGTGCTGGTCGAGATGGGATCAGTGAGGGGGCTCAGTCCGAATTTATTCTCGGCGCGTATTTGAAAACGCACTGAGGTGGCACACGTCAGATTCGACAAGTAGTAGGTTCTGCGATCGGCGGAGAGGCGCACTGAGTCACTCAGCCCCGTGTACTCATTGGTCCAATTGAGGTGGAACCACTTGATTGGCGCGTCCAGTCGGCGGGAACCTGGAGACAGCCACTCCACCTGGATGTTGCGCAGGCTCGGGGTCAACTTGTGGAAGACGGGGGGCTTAGGCGGCTCTATCAAACAACAACACGGTTTCTTTCATTGGCCACAAATTATATTCTTTGATAGGAACCCTCACAGACCAATCCAGATACCCTCACGTGATTTTTGAAATTCTTATTTATATGCTTGAAAATTTGTACCTACTACAGGAAATCGAGTTGATTCAGTCGCTCCACTCAATGACACACAGCGTGCCATCGGCCATGAGGGAACCTCAACTCATACCCAATTAGCGCTAGTCGAGTTTATTCACACTCGTTAATTCAGTCGCTCCATTCGTCGACACACAGCGTGCCGTCAACTCGCACTTAATTAGTGCGAATTCTCATCCTGAACTGACACAAAGCCTCGATGTTAGCACATCTGTGACTCGTGTTGTTCCCAACATCTGAGCCACAAGTGCGCATAACAACTTGGCCGAGCGCACTGATAATGAATGGTTGTCGCTCTTTCGTCCCATTTTGTCCTTGGGCGCGTGTTGCATTGTGTCGCAACACTACCTTCACCATCGCATGCCAACAATACCGATTGCAATGTGGTTTAAGTCTTCAGAGGTCAACTTCTCAGTTTGGTGGAAAAGCACAAGTTAGGCCAGAGAGGCGAGACACTTTAAAACTTATTTTTTTATCGTTCTGCACCGTCACAGTAATACTATAATAACCACAAAGTAGCATTTTAGTTGATAAATGTTACATTGACTAGGAATTATTCAGGGGAAAAACGAACGTACCATTTGAGACAGCTAAAATGAAAAAAAAAGAACATTTTATTGTCATAAATAAATTTAATGTGAGGTTTCAAACTGAGTAACAAATCATTCGCGAAAAAAATACCGGAAGTTTTAAATTCATCTTTGCTATAAAAAAAATTTTAAATGAGGCCTGTGGAAGTGACAAAATAGAAGTACGGAACGTTTAAAACGCTCGTAAACGGTGCCATTTATTGGTGTTTGCACAATTTTAATTTTACTTAACATGTAGCACAGATTATAATCAAATTTCCCCGCATCCCTCTGACCGACCCTCAATAAGCCGAATGACAAAAAAAAACAAACTTTTGAACAGGAAGTTACCTTGAACTTTGAGTTCGTAAGAAATCGAGTCATCCTGGTGTCTGCAGACGTATCGACCGGTGTGACGCGGTTCAACCGCCTCAATTATCAACGTCCCGTTGTCAAGGTGTTGGACGTCCCTAAAGCACAAGAGATTGTGTTACTGTGCAGACGCAATCGCTCCGCGTTGAAAAGTCGCACAAAAGGCAGGCCATTTAATTAAATCAAAAATCTATCATACGCTGTTGCCGCCAGTTGGAGAGGCCTTGAGGATGGATGTTGGGTGATGGAAATAATAAAAGTAAGTGCTATTTCGATGCTCATATTACATTAAGGGGTTTACGAGTAGACAAGCTCCCAACAGAGCCACTAGGTTAGCATTAGAAAGTAATGACAAAAGCTGAATGCTTGTCGTTTTTAAAAGACCGTTAATGCGCTCACCCCTGAGATGCAGCAAAACAAGGAACTAGAAATTTGCTTACTACTTAAGTACAACACTAGTAGTACAAAGTAAGACTTGTCCGGTAAGCAATTGAAGGCCGGTTCGAAAAACGCACAAACCGTAATGAGACGCACTTGGGCATTCCGTGTGGGGACGAGATCCACGCAACAGGGGGATGTCCATCCACTAGACAGTCCATAAGAACACGCATCTTTTCCTGAGCAACTATGGTGCCTCCGATGGAGATGATCGAAACGGCAGCTAATGGGGAAAAGAAACGAGAAAATAATGGACAGTACTTTCGAAAGCTTCAGTTGAATTATAAGTAGAGCGACAATTCTTACGATGAGATGATGGCGCAATTGACGAGACGTAGGCCTTGCGTCCATCGAAACGGTTTTTTGCCATCACCGAGATGTTATACAGGTAGTGGGGATTCAGATCTACAAAGGAGTTCACGCAAAACGACACGATGAGATGGTGGGACGCGCCATTTGGTCACTGAACAAATTAAGCCCATAGGACTTGGTTGGCTTCCGTTCACAAAATCATTGAGCGAGCGTGAAAGGGTAACAGATCAAAAACACTTTGACTGATGAATTATGTGACGCAGTTAAATTCCCTGGAAATTATTTGATCCAGGCCTAATTTGACGTCACACAATGCCACGGTGTTGAGTGTCTACTTACCACAGAATAAGTAGTAGTTGTAGGGTTTTGTGAAGTCAGGCTTGATACAGCGTGGGCCAGCAGACATAATACCACCGGGAGATCGATACATGTTGTCCTGTCGGTAGGCGGCGAGGCAGTAGAGTCGAGTTAGGCCCTGGGGACGAATGGGATGCGACCAGGAGACGATGACACATGAATCGTTTACAGGCAAGGCTTTGATGTTTTCTATTGAGAAAAAGGCGTTGCCAGAATAAACACATATTACTGAATTTGCATTGTCGGCACCGTGTCTAAACAGCTATCTGAAATGCTCGAGTTAACATTCTGGTCAGTGACAATTCCCGGATGGCTGGTTCTACGACCGACTTGAGTCGAGTTGATTACAAACAGCTCCTGGAATTTGATTCCACGACATCTGTGAAATCATTGGAGCGTGTGAATAACCGTGAAGACGGTGCGGAGGCGAGGGCATCAAGGGGACACCTATTAATAGCTCATCAGTCAGTGTTGCGTTGTTGTCAACGAAGACTGCGTTAAGGGGAGTCGTGAGAATGAAATCAACGGACAATGTTGTCTGAGAGCAGGTCCAGCAGATACGCTTGAATCATCTGCGAGTGGCGTGAGAAGCCGAACACATAAAGGCACCACTGAATAAGATTGGATTCAAATGTGTGTGCTAGACAAATTTGCAATCACATAACCTTGCTTTACTACTTTATCACTTGCCAATCAAAACCCTGCACCACGTCACTTCATGGTCTGCGAACCCCACGAGAGACTGAATGATACTCTACTTATCGATTTGTGACCTTAAAAATTGACGCCAATTTCTTTAAAACCAGATGAGATGCTGTAATGGTGCAAGCAGCACTGTGTCTAGACTCTAAGATAGTGTCCAAACAGCTAGGTTCGAAGGGCTAGAGGTAGTTGATTCAGGAGCAGACGACAGCACTTCCAGCGGTGGCAACGTACCTGGTGCCTCCGGAGGAGCCTCGGTGGTGACACAGGCCTTCTTTGGCGAGAGAGGACCCCGACCCTTCCGGTTACTGGCCGCGACTTGAATGATGTATTTTGTGTTGGCCAACAGACCTGCGAGGGTGACCGTTGTCTGGCCCTTCACCACTTGGATCACAGAATTCGTCTCATCTACAGACGCGAAAGTCGGGTTAGGGCTTCAGAAGACCCCGGGCTTTTTTCCGCTGATTCAATAAGAAAAAAAGAACCAACCTCCAAAGTCGTTGGCGATGTAATAGTTGACGAGGTACTCAGTCAGGATGCCGTTCACCGTCTCGAAATTCGGCGGATCCCACGACACCGTGATGCTGTGCTGCTGTGTGAAACACGTCACATTCGTGGGTGGAGCCTGAGGCACTACGAGGGGGAGAAGAGACCTCTAAGGCAAAGGCACTGCTGAGATTCAAGCACACAGGGATAATTTGGTGGGCGAAGTCGCTCAGAATAAATGCCCCCCCCCCTAATTACAGCACCTGGTTCAGCATCTTAGCAGTTTCCCTGGTATCCTCTGGGTTCAACGTCACCACAATGGAAATTCGCTTTTCGAGGGAATAAATGAATTTCGAAATTGAGACTTTCGACAGCTAAAACAATGCCTCAATCCTCAATGTCACAGGTTTATTGAAATCACAGCTGAATATCCGCCAGTCCACAGCTACCGCGAAATACCACTGCCACACTACAGTTCGAGCGCAGCGTGTTTGCCTACTTACGCGTGGACTTTGTTCGTAAACTAGAGAGGTCAGTTTCACATCTGGTTAGTGAATCCAGAATATATGCAAAAAAGTTGGCCTTTATCACCGCTCCCAGCATAACATACAGTCTTCCAAAGTGCGAGCAAGCGCGTAGGCCGGTGGCGATTGGCCTTTGCTGTTGATTGCAATCACACGGATCGCATAGGCGGTGAATTTCGGCAGTCCGACCAGCTCGGTGTCTTGCTGGCGGTACATTATCGCGCAGTGAATCTGGCTCAGTCCACTGCCCACGCTACAAACGAGAAAATATTTTTTTCAAAATCGAACGGGTGTATGCCAAGCCCCCTCCGAAAGTGAATTCACTGCACCTTGCGTCCTCGGTGATGAGGTCGGTGGGCCAGGGGAGACGCGCCAGGTCCTCTTGGCCGTTGCCTGTGAGGCTCTCGTTAACACGCTGGTGGCACACCGAGTACCGATCGACGTTGCCGTTGCGCAATTCGGGTTTGGGCTTTTGCCAGGCCACGTAGATCGTGTCCGAGGCGACTCCGCTCGCGTTCAGTTGCTGCACCGGACCGTCCGGCTCTAAAGGTGGAATCCGGCATTCATAAGAAAGCAACCTAACGCTGTGGAAGTTACTAGATGAAAACTACACTAGACAGCACATAGTCTCTATTAATAGCAGCTTGGGACAGAATCAAATTAATGTTTAGTGGCACTTCTATACCTGCCCTAGAACTTCAAGTCATAAACAAAACTTGTAGGATTAAAATACGGCGTAGTACCGATACTAGTCAAATATTTGTCAGTCTTAAAACATTTTTGTAGTTCATTGGATCCAAGAGTCGAGGCGTCCCCTCGTAAAATAGAGCTCTTTAATGCACATCAAAATCCAAAAAGGTTTAATATTTCCCAATGTCAACATCGGGGTCAATGAGTGAGATAGTTGAATTCTCACCATCTCTTCCTTCGTATTTAGATTCCTTTGTTAGAATTCCAACAAAAATGATTTTTGTTAATCAACAGTCAACAAAGGGTCGACATAATAAATGTTGTCTAAATGGTTGAAAAGTATATTTACAACTGCAATTATCGCTGTGAGGCAAAAAAATAAACTGTAGTTGCACGATACGACGCCACATGTTCAGTTAAGCCATCCGACCTGACAAGAGATTCAAAATGCTAACAAAAAACGGAGGCAACACATTGCTCCCAGATCAAACGCACTTGCTTCCTGAGTTGTTAGGACCAAGGAGTTCTCCAAGCTGAATCCAACTTCGTTTTCCGCCTTGATGGCAATATTGTACTTGGTGTAGGGTCGCAGTCCGGTGAGGGTAGCCTGGCGCTCGTGTGCACGAAATTCGATCACGTTGCTCGGCTTCTGAAAAAGTGATAAGGCAGTAATTTGGGTACAGTTGAAAGATCGGGAATCGCGTCGACGGAAGGGCATTTTCGAGGATACTTAGGAGATTATGATAAAATCATCTAACAATTTTGTTTAAAAGATGTACCACTGATGCGATCGACGGGCTTCACGTATTTGACAAGATTACTACTCGAAAACAGAGGAATGAGACTACTGCGGTGAAGCCTGTGAATTCCAAACCGCCATAACACCTCACGTATGACCGTTTGCCACGTTTACTCGCCTCGCAGATCTCCTGCCGTTTCACCTCACTCTTAGATCCCGTCGAACTCTTATGCCCATCTTAGATCCTGCCTGCCTCGATGCCAGCCCATCTTTGACTCGCGCTGTTCACACTTTGGGCAATTAATACACACGCACAGACGCCACACCACACAACTTGGTTGAGAGATCGAATAAAAAGGTTAGGTCTCTTTACCTCTCCTGGCTAATTTCGCCCTTGGGTATTTTGTGCTGCATCGTGCCGCAGCAACAAAACCCTAATCACATGCCCCGTCGATTTCTGGCCGACAGTTTATCCCAAAATTAAACTAAACAAAACGTAGCTAAAGGAGAGGGAGCAGAAAGTAATAGAAAAAAAAATCGAACTACAACTGAAACTGGTGTACACTCGGCATCCTGGGGATACAACGGAAATCCGAGAAATGGAGTGGACCTTAGCCACTTTGAAAGGCATTAAAAATCAATGAATTGTTTGGCTGTAGCACCACTCACACTTTGAGTTGACGTGAACTCGGAGGCAGAGGAGTCGGCTTGGTAGTAGCGTATCCAGTAGCGGCGTATCTCCTTGTTGCCGTTGTGGGCCGGTGGTAGCCAGGAAAAGGAGACACTGGTGGCGGTCGTCTGGGAGCTGTTTTGCACAAATGTCACCGGATCCGGGATAGCTGGAAAAATTGGAAAATACAGCAATTGTCCCCCCAGTGTTTGTAGCTCTTCTTACGCTGAATTTTAAATTCCCTGATGTATTAGAAAAGGCTGGGATTTCTAGGGGGAAGGTTTGGCGAAATTTGAGTTGGAGTTACAAAAGACCTCCATGCTTAGAATTTAGCTTTAAGGAGGGCATTCTTTTTGTGGGCAAAAACAGACTACTCGCTGCAGCAATCAGCAAACCATAACGATTGTCCGAAAACTTCAAGTAACGGCGTGGTTGCCGCAAGGTCTAATCCCGAGGCAGAGTGCCAGATGGTTATTGACGCAGGTGTCAGACACGCACCGGTAAAAGCGTGGAAAAGTTTGAATGAACAAGAAACATCAAAGACGCTTTTTTGCTTTGAGGAATCAATCTAGTTTATACTTGAGATGAGCCGCGGCGTGACTTATGAAGCCGCACGCAGCCAGAGGAACTTTAATTGACTTCAAATTATCAAACAAAACCTCGGAGCTATGGGACGTCATCAAGATCACGGTTCGGGGAACAAAAATGAGCCAGCCAGGTGAATACACCACTGCACACACGGGGATCCCTTCGGTGAGAATTACAACCCCGTCAGAACTGTGCACAATGCTACATCATACAGCTAACAACACCATCTGTGTGACATTTTGTTTTCTAACTGTCTGTACATAGTCGATACGCAAAGCTTGACTTCAGCAAACAATTAAGCTCAACTACTGTAAGGTATCATAAGTTATTTTCAAAAGACAGAAGTCTTTTCTACGCTTGAGCATGCTCTGAGAAAAGCTCCGTAGGCACGAAACGTGACCGAGAAAACTAATGTAGAACATCTTTTTAGCTCTTACCGGATCGATATCAAGCTCTCAAATTAAATATTGAAGTTGGTAAGATTTGAGGTAAGCACTATGAAGGTACTCACAGATGACGGTGAGACGCAAGATTTCTCGCACATCAACACGTCGGCCATCCTCGTCCCGGTTGTAGAAGTTCGAGGCATTGCACATGTAATCGCCCATGTGGACGTCCTTGAGGGAGTCGAACTGCAGCTGACGTTCGATCCCACGACCGCTCTGCTTCAGTGTAGACACCTGGGGGAGGAAAGTGAGAGTCAGCAGAGGTGCACGTGCAATGCAGACGTCTGCGTACCTGTCTTCCCCCACCCCAACACCCAAGCGTTTATGCAAGCCCAGACGAACCGTCGACGCACCCCTCTGGTCCTCATCGAAGCGCTTTACTTGTGCCAACACCCTGCATAGCTCACGCACATACCGGAGTGAAATTAGGTCCGCATCACGCCTTGCAGGTGAATGGGCGGTTGCAATCACCTCACCCTGTTATCTTCTCACCAGCTCTTATGGCCGGAAAGTCGCCGCATCTCAATAGCTTCGCGAAGACTGGGATGTCTGAGACAAGCTTCTTCCTCGTCCCGCCAGGGAATAAACTTTCGATAACTACCGAGGTTTACGTGAAAGCAGTTACACGTCCTTTATAACTGGTTGATTGGTAAAATCAGCAGGGCCTTGGTGAAAGTCGGTGAAAAGTTGATTGCATATGAACAGGGCTTTAACACAATCGTGGTGATGTTTTCAAAGAGCGGTACTGAAATGAGAAGTTACTTTGAAACGATCACTAAGTGGTTGTGTGTGAGCGTCGAGTGCTTATAATGCGATTAGTTTTGGCAAACGAACCAAGTGAATCAAAAAAAGGCACACCAGAGAGAGAGAGAGAGCAATTTTATGAATCAGTATGATGTGTCAGGATGACACCAGCAAGCCATACAAGCATGTGAAACCGTAGACTACCGCCTAAGATGAAGCCTCAAACCTTGAGATTCCGTTGCGCAGAAAAATCAAATCACTCAATGATGGAAAATTAAGGTCTTAATGCGCACAGAAGACGCGTCGGATTTGTTCAAGTGCCAGCACCAAATGTTGTGCCCCCACATATTTGCTACGACAGCAAAACATACAACATGAATTACAGTGTGCAAGCTTTGAGGAACACAAAAGCCATATTCACCTACTTGTCTGAAAACTACACCGCTGTCAAATCGTCCGGCAGCGAATTTCTGGCACGCCAAGGGGTCGCTGGCCACGTCTGAGGGCGTCAAACTGAGCGCCTGGCTGTCCGCGTCGCCGTAGCTGGCCGGAAGCACGCAGGTCTGGTTAATGAGGCGCCAAGGGTGCCCGCTGGACACCCGGTGGTACCAGTTCGCCTGAAGGTCATTCCCGTCGCCGTGCACAACACACGTCAAGTTGAACTTTGACCCCCGCACCTGGTCCACGTTTTTGAGGGGCTCTATTCGCGCAGGAACTACACAAAAAACCACGGTGCTGCATAAGTTACATAAGTAGCACACCTGACGGTCCTGCAATTATCACTAATAGTGATAAGCAGGGGTCGCAAGAAGCACTGTTTCATCGACGTCCAATTCAGACATTAATAACAATGATAATAATAGTAATAATAATGACAGTGATGATGATTTTGATACTGCTGCTGCTGATGATGATGATGACGATAATACTGATAGTGGTGGTGGTGGCGGCGGCGGTGGTGGTGGTGGTGGTGATAATAATAAAGGCATCTGGAAGTTGCACAGCGTAGTTCGCTAAATTTGATGGACTGAAAAGCAAGCATCAGCCCCTACCATGAATTTCCAGGTTCACAGCCACACTAATTGGCGTCGCAGTGGTCGACTCCTTCGGTGTAAGGAAGCAGAGGAATTTCCTGGGATCGGACTCCTCAACGCGCGAGATAACCAAGGTCCCATTCTCCTCCTGGTAGATGCGTCCCTCAGTTCGTTCCGCCAAACTCTCCAATGTCTTGAAGTCGCCAGTGCCTTGAAGGAAGGAGTTGGTTAAGTCTCTGTGTGTGTGTGTGCAATTTTAGAGGCGGCCGGGGGAAAGAAATTAACTAACTTTCATCGGAGTACTTCCACACGATGATGGGAGCCAACTCAGAGGGCCTAGCCGTGCAATTGATCGATATGTTCTGCGCCAGAGTCACGTCCTGCTTGTTTGGCGGGCGGATTTCAAATTCGAGCTCAGCTTAAATAACACAAGGGTAGAGTCAATCCAAAAGTGCCTGTTTGTACTGAAATTATTTAAGTACACTTTTGCAAGTACTTACGTATGAAGGTGACACGAATGGGCCGTTCGTCAAAACCGACCTCGTTCATGATTTTGCATGTCAACGTGCCCTGGTGTTGCCGTTTGTTGAGCTGCTCAATGCGCACGTGGGCTACAGAATTGGGCCTTGCATAGACAAACTGCGGCAACTGCCGGCGAAGGGCTTCCGAGAGGGCTCGCCTGTCGGCTTGGTGCAAATCAGCAGCGTACTGAAACAAGGCAAAACTATGATCGGGCACGTGTGTCAGACAGCGGACAATTTACCGTCGAAACGATAGCTGAGAGAGGATGGGTCATTTAAAAGAGAATCAACCGCTATAAGGGTTTACGGAAGACTGTGATTCGCGCCAGGCGAGTTTAAACTGTTGTGGGCCCCAGCATGTGGTCCTGAACCACGCCGGGGCCACTGAATTAACCCTGGCCCGATTACGATTGCCTGATACCCGCGATGAAGGAAAAAGAGCGGAGAGGACGTGGACACAACCGTTGTCGTCGTGTCGTGTGTGGGATTTGAGTGTGTGTATTTATACCTCGGATGTGTGAGTCATACATGTATTAACATCGAGACCTAGGTGTGGGGATACTCCAAGATAAATATTCATGCTATTGAAGGAGGAGTTGAGGGTCCGCGAGGCTGGCGACATGCTACGACAAGGGGAACCGTGTGTAGGAGGTGGAGCGACCGGGTTAAGGGGTGTGAATAAACACGATTCACAACAAAACCTACCGAGACTTGGAAGGCACCAGGGTTGAGGGGTACATCGGGCGGGAGGTCGACGGCGCCCTCGGACCCCTCGGGCTGAAAGCGCCACCAAGCGTACCACGGCCGGTCGGCGTGGTTCTGCGTGGCGCAGCTGTACGTCAGGCTCTGGCGGCCGCCCTGGACCCGCTGCACCTCCGGCAGGTCCTGGATGCGTGGCGCGCCTACAACAACAACAAGCGGAGGGCCAGATACACACACTGGAACCCAATCGGCCTTGCACGAGTCACTCGACACTCAGACCGAGGGGACTTACGCGAGACCTTGAGAGTGATGGTGATGTTGTCGGCCATGTCGCCGAGCATGGCAGTGCAGCGGTAGTCCGCCTCGTCCTCCTCCTTGTTCACCTCCGTGATCCTAAGAACACGCGCGTTCTCCAGCAGGGCGTGCCGATGATCCACGGGAATCCGCTCGACACGTCGGCCATCTTTTATTCGGTGCCACTGAAGCTGCACGAACGGGAGCAAGGCACGATCAGTAGAGAAAGGTTTGTTTCCTCGGCGGGCCACAAAATACTACTCCACAAGCATTTTTATGTGGAACAATTTGTGTACAAATTCATGACGTTCCAAAACAACTATGATAAGTGTGTTGTGAATCGGATGCCGAACACTCAGACATGCCACCCGTCCCTCCCTTTCCACACCCGCCCCATCGACCACGCGGAAACGTCTGTTTACCCACCCATGTGCGTGCACCTCCCCGCTGACGCATGTCTTACTCATCCACACATTCAGCCGCTCATACGTCTACAGGCTCGCCCAGTCTGTGTTGATCAACAATCCCCACTTGTCAGACACCTTATGCGCAGTGGTGCGACACTCACACGCAACAAGTATCGGCTTTGCCATTAGTAAACCCCAAACCCTCGACTTTTGAAAATTATCCTCTGGCGAAATACCTTCTATACTTGTAATAATTATTATTAATTCGAGGTAAGGTGCTAACACCTTCAAATATCAAATTGGATAACAAGAGTGAACGTTTGGTCTTAGTCCTGATTACAAAACCTTGACGTTAGAGTATAGACAATCAGTTCCCAACCAAGAACCAAAGCATAAGATCACTTTTCCTTTGTGAAATAAATTTTACAATGATGATATTTGCAGCGATAAAAAATCTCCTTGCTAAGAATGCACAGCCTAAGTAGAATGGGGGCCAAAAGGAGAGACGAACCTTTGGAATGCCGCTGCCGATGAAGTAGCACTTGAGGTCGTGGAAGCGTCCGGCGATGGCGGGTTTGCTGGAGTCCACCGGCCGAAGGCGCAGAGGCGTATCGAGGAGCAGGAAGGTCCGGCAGTCGGCATAGCCCAGGGAGTTGTTTGCCACCGCGCGGTACTCACCGCCGTACTGCCACAGCTCGTCCCACAGAGGAACCTTTCACCAAACGGGCAAAACGTGCGCATGAAAAACACTCTAAGGTGCTTTAGCCCTCTAGCTTAACTACCTACTGCAAGTTGAAAGACAGTAACTAGTTGAGTGAGACCTAGACGTACTCACGAGCGAATCTATGAAGAGATGACCGTTCAAAAGAGGATGAACATGTGACTAATTGAGATACGGAAGAACACTGACACTAAAAAACCGGTGACATAGTCATTCCTGCAAATCATTTCAACATTGTCCAACCACAAATAACTTGGGATTGGATTAAAGTACAAAGCATAAATCATAACTTAAAACGACCGTCTACTTATGTTATTTTCTCCTAATACCTAATTACTATTTATGCACGTACACAAAGAGACGCATAAAAGCATTATCTGGGTTGAATGCGTATAAAATAAACTTGCTCAGGAATCGGATCAATTTTAATAGATCGAATTGCATACTCTGCAAAATACAACCGCCCCTAATTTAACTGAATTACCAACAATAATAGTCCAGGAAGCATTTAGAGAAATAGCATAAAACTGTTGTGGGCCCCAGCATGTGGTCCTGAACCACGCCGGGGCCACGGAATTTAACCCTGGCCCGATTATGCTTCCCTGATACCCGTGATGAAGGAAAAGATCGGAGAGAACGTGGACACAACCGTTTACTTCAGAGCGTCACCACGTTGGTGTCGTTGTGTCGTGTGTGGGGTCATACACGCGCTAACATTGAGAGCTACCTTGGTGTGAGGATAATCCAAGATAAATATCCGAGCTATTGAAGGAGGAGTTGAGGATTTGCGCTGCTGGCGACATGCTGCGACAAGGAGAACCCTGTGTCGGAGGTGGAGCGACCGGATTAAGGAGTGTCAATAAACACGATTCACGACAAAACGAATTATGCGTAATAGAAGAGTCGGCCGCTTAAGGTCCACTCACCTGATTGAGGTCGATTTTCAAGCGCGTGATGACGGAGTAGGCGCGATCGCGGTCCTTCTGCACCACCGACGTGACGACGCCCTTGTCGTCGGGGCTGAGGGGGAGGTCGTCGCGGAACCAGTCGATGCTGGGCAGCGGATTGGCCGCGAATCGGCACTCGAGGGTCACGTTCAGCTCGCCACGCCGCCTGGAGAGGAGCACCTGCGAGGTCGCGTAGGGCTCGGCTGCGGCCGGCGACTGGGCAGTCCGCATTGGCTTCATTTCTGATTAACGGAATAATGGAAACTACGGTGAGCCCACTCCAGTGCTACATTTCTCTTCCCCTTTGTGAATCCCCCCATATCGGTTCGAAAAACACACATAAATTCATGTTTTTTTTTTCTGATGCCCATGCACTCCACCCTCTTTGCACTTTCCTTTCCTATGCTGTTAGATTCAGACAAGGCGTGCTCAGTAAACGTCTTGCAAACTTTAGTTCTACACACTACGACGACTATCTGAGTGAATGTGCATAGTAACGCCGATCCCAACGCCTTCCGGGTTCGTGATTGTGGAGGTATTGCGAAGGTAGGCAGTTTTTATTGGCGTGGAGCATCGTCTGAAACTTACCTGCGTCAAGGAGTTTGAAATCAGTGCAATTCGAGTATTACTGATGATCAAAACCGATGTCAATCCCGTGAAAGCAATGCTTGCTAGTGTTCTACTCAATATCTGAAAATCAGATGCCGTTGTTTTTGGAAGCTTGGGCTCAGTCCACCTTTTGTCACGCACGGCTCCGTTGTTGACACTCTCATAACGACTGCTCATGAAGCTGAAGTATACAGGTTGTGCTTAAGCCGTGGTTTTAGTCGGTATTTATAATCTATTTGAACATAGCTTTGCCGAAACTGCTGCACAAATGTGAACACGAGACATTTCAAGACTACAAACACGTGGTCGTTAATGCCCAGTCACCTCGTTAAGTGATTTAAACCACGCACTTGCTTGACGTGTCCAACAAAGTACTACGTGGTAATGGCCGGTAGAAATGGCTCAAAGTAATTAAATACAAGGTGTCACAGAATCAACAAGGGAAATTACAGCCCTGGTTTTGGACCGCCGATTCCAAGTGCCATTCACAATAGTTGGAGTCTGAGTGAAGCTAATCCAAACCAATTTACATAATTCTGGTCTCGGGATCTCTTTTGCATATTCCCGGCGACCTTGCTTTCGGCCAATGCCAATGACTAGCAAGCACTGGGTAAGTTAGGTAGAAAAAAAAAACTTGAAATACCATCTCCTTTTTATTTAAGATTGTGGAGAGTAGCATTAGTGCAAGCATCGTATTAGACGTATCGGGGGTATTTTGCTGTTGCGTCGACAACCATTAAGCTAGACCTGATAAGGTGTTTATTAAAGGCTAATCTATCAGACAAATTGTAAACCCACAACAAATAAAAAGGATTGAGTGAATTTCATCGGTGTTTCTTGGCCCCACAACTCATCCGTTGAGTGAAACAGGATAAAAATGGGCTGATCGACCCTTATTGAATTGCAGACGGGAAGTAGATCCATCATGTGAGGCTCTGGATACTAGAAAAACACAAAACCCCTGCTTTCCTCTGGAGAAAAACGGAATAACATAGCTAGCCGAAAGCAGAGCATTTAGAAGTTACTTGATTAGCATACGCCTTTGTAACTGATTTAAGAGCTTGCCTACAATGTACATGGCTTTGGAAGGCTAGGTATTAAAAGATGGCCGGTGAGTTTTCTGACGGAAAAAAAAACGAAAAAAGGCATTTGAGCTTACTGCCCATGACGAGGTGAGCAGTGTCCTGTGCGTTGTCCACGAGGTCACCGACAGAGACCCTGCCGTCGTCGGCATTTTCGGACATGACTGCGCTTTTTGCTGATGAGCTTTGAGAAGTCTTGGACGTCGTCGTTGAGTCCGAATCCGACAGGCTGCTCTCGGCAACGCACTGGTACACCCCGGAGTCCTCCAGACTGAAAGAGTTGATGACGAGTCGCTCGCGCACTGTCTGAGCCGCCGTGGCGTCGCGTCTTTGGACACTGTGGCGACCCGACGTGGCCAGGAGTGGCTGGGCGTTGTGGAGCCAGTAGATGATTTGGTGTGGATAACCCGACACCAGACACTCCAACTCCACTCGCGTGCCAAAGTCGCAGACCCGCTCCTGAGGGGTAATCCGAACTTCGATCGGAGCTGCATTTTTAAAAAAAATTCATTCGAGTTTCGCACAGGTTTAAGGTCCACTGCGACCGTCATAAAAACCACCATAAATTACCTCGAATTTTGAGCGTATAGACTACCGGAGGAAGGCGAGCTGGATAGGCTGCCTCACAGGAGTACTGGCCGGCGTCTTCAAGGGAAACGTTAATCAACCGGAGATTGCCGTAGGCCCCCTGAACAAATTCATACTTCGAGCCCCATGGGCGGCTGTGCACTTTTTTGCCATCTTCGGGATTTAGGTGAAATTTTTGTTGCGGACTGGACGCTGGATACCAATACCACTGCACTCGTAGGCTCTGGTAACTCTCCACAGCCCACGGAAGCTCCACTGTCGATCCCTGAACAGGGCAGTGTAGCAAGTTATTATCACATAAGTATAGGACATTAATTCAAAATAATTCGAGGATAGCGGTGATTAGAAAAAGCACCGCTGTCTTAGCTATTTATTTTTGGACTCTGATTTTACGGTGTAAACGTTGCTGTCCATGGTTGATGGTTGACACTTCTATCCATTGGATGCAGTGGTTTGGTGCCACGACTTGAGCAATGGAGTATTCGAATTCCACCTTGAGAGGTGGCTAGTTGATCATTCGAAAATTACCCGATTTTGAGCCAAAACTGGCACTTAAAAAACAAGAAATGCGTGACACGAGAGATGCGGACAGTTTGGCTTTGCTAATGAGCCATCTCAGCCAAAAGTTGAAGCTGTTGCATTACAAATAAGTACAAAACACCAGCCAGCCCGACGCGCATTGTAAACCCCACTTATTAGTCAATGAAGTTCGGCTGTTCCCCCTTGACAGGTCACATGCACTTGGCGATCAACCATGCCAGAGTTTATAGTGGTAGGGTAGAAATCGACCTATTTTGTGATGTATTTTCAACGTAATTAAAGGTGTTTATTTCAGGTTTGATGGGCCATCCTGATCTAGCTTGTGTTGTGGCGAATTCGACATTGGGATGTGTGTGTCTGCGTGCGTGTGTGCAGTTGTGGATTATGCAAGCAGTTTTGCATACGACTGATGACCGAATCCGACAATCACGTGTACACGCACCCCCATGAAAGCGCTCCAGTTAGTAATTGAGAACACTAGAGCAAGAACTCCTCGTAATGGAGTCTTAAGATCACACACAAGCTAATAATTCAGACCACAGCAATATTATAAAACTGGCTCAGAATTGAGAGCCAATGGCAAAATATATTCACAGGTAAGTGCAATGGTGTATTAACAACCCCGTCATTACAAAAAATGCGATTTTCAGTAAATTCATTTATTAAATGGAAAGTCACTTAAATTATCGCGGCTCCTATCCAAAAGAGACTTCATAAAGTTATTAAATGTGAAGGTCTACCTCCGGCCTAATAGTGCAAGGTTTTGTTTAGTTTGGAAATGGGTGTGTTCTTGGTATTTTCGCCGTTTTTACCAGACAAGTAGTTTCCACGTGTGTTTTGGTTTAAGTTGAAATGGTCATTAGCAATGTGGACATTAAGTCAACTCGATTGTTGAACACACTCTAGCAAAAGGAGAGTATTAGAGTGTAATGCACGGACGCACCACGAGGACATCGACGTCGGTACTTTGACTGCGAACCTCCTCGTACTGGAAGAAGATGCCGAAGGGCTGGAGACGCCCGGTCTCCTGGCGTCGGATCTCACGGCTCTCGTCCACTATGGACTGCAGCACGCAGCGCACGTGCAGCTCCGCCAAATCGGCCTCAGTCACGTCGCGAATGTGCAACTCTGGGTAACGCGTGGCGTTAATCACCGAGTACCGATCCTCTACACACGAACAAATAGGAAGGATTTGTGCTTTTTGTAGTAATTACCGGCATTCGTACGCTCCACAAACACACGCCAAAATCCCTCATGCACTCAAACATCAACAGTTTGCTCAAACTTGATCGTGAAGATTTGAAGGAATTAGCGCAATGCCATTGGTTTGAGGGCAAACCTTCATTCTATAGGCCTATAATTCGATACCGATTAAACTCCAGTGCTAAACGTGCTGATGTACACGGGGCTATTCCGTATACTTGTCTAAACAAGCTGAATTTAACTCCTCGATGCAATTAGCTTATAAGAGCGTTGGTTGAATAAATGAGAGCGAAGAACAACCAGTGAAGTAGATGAAAGTTGATCTGTGAAATCACGGGCATTGCTACCGACCAAAGTAATGCGCTGCAAGTTTGCAGCATCCACGATTTCAAGACATGTTAGTTTTTGCTGGTGGCGCAGCTGCCGCACAAGCGACGCTTAGACTATGCAAAAAATGCTTTAGCGGTTGCAGTTTCTTTGTGGGTTGTGCGGCGAAGTTTTCTTCAAGTCGGCTAGACGTGCGATTATTTAACAGCGAGCAATACGACCGAGTGACAAGACGCGCACTAACTATTGTGCGTTACGGACACGGCACTGGACAAGCGACTTGGAGCACATGCCCACGACATGCCCATCGGCCTGTTTTATTGCAACGTGGAGACTCGGCAAGCGCCTTAAGTCAATTTAGCACGTTCCAGTGACCTTGCCATTTTAATTTTTTTATGCAAAGGTTCAGGTAAGATTAGAGGCACTTGTTTGGCAATTCTGTGGCAATCTGTTGAAAAATATCTGATCGTGTGAAAAATTAGCCACGGCTGAAAAAGTAAATTTCTTTTTGTAAACAAAATGATTTTCATTGGGACAAGAAAATTAAAAGGGATTAAAACTAACACAGCACTACAAGGCTCGGAATTGTTGTGTAAGAAGCTTAACAAACTTACTTGAATGAGCAACCGTGGCAATGAGGGTTTCATTGCGAAAAACTTCCCAGTATTTGACCTTGAGAAATCGATTAAAAATTTCCTGTTCTGGTTGACACCGGATCACTGCTTTTTGACCCGACTTTATGGGGAATGAGTGGTACTTTATCCGTAAGTTCTCATCCGGCACAGGCACTAAAGCAAACAATTAAACCACATGGAAAAATCGAGAGGCTAGGAGTGAAAAACTCCCACCAGCGAGTCTGGATTTAACTTCTCGAATTACAGCTACCAATTACTACTTAGATGCCAAAAGTTTTCAATAATTTACCAACTCACAGGTTAGTCAGGCCTACATGAGTTGGTACCTTGTGAAATGGAAACCGATTGGTTTTTCACTTTAAAAATAGAGTGCACACGCCAATATGGGTGGTAATTGAGCACGACGTATTGACAATCACAGCCGCTCAAAAAGTATTCAAGTGAAGCAACTCCAACCTTGATGAATAACCATTTTCCGAGAGCGTGACTTCCCAAGAGTGTTCTCGGCCTGGCAGAAGAAGACCATCCGTAGGGTGGAGGAGCGAGGGGTGGCGGTGAAGTTGAGCCAACCGTCGTCAACCACGTATTGGTTCGGGTACATCACTGGGGGGGCCAGAGCCGTGATTGGCACGAGACCCCTCGACTCAGGATCGTAGAGGTCGTAGTCGTCGGCGTCTGCTCCACGCAA
This sequence comes from Mesocestoides corti, assembly GCA_900604375.1. Lineage (NCBI taxonomy): Eukaryota > Metazoa > Platyhelminthes > Cestoda > Cyclophyllidea > Mesocestoididae > Mesocestoides > Mesocestoides corti. Next base: position 51,943 of record UXSR01000157.1, read on the forward strand.
TCGACTGTCCACGTTCTGTGCCTCTCTATGTGAAGGCACAGGATGGCAGTATTATGCTACAGCACACTTCCAGATGAGTAAATTGGCCTTAAATTCCTTTTAACAACATAAATATGATGGTGCAAATTTAGGTGATTCGCAATGGGCATTGGGCTTGAATCACTGATTAAGTCACGAGGCTGGCATATTCGCTGGACGACATGTTTTAAATCCACAACGAGTGACAAGTGCCGAGCAGCCTGAAATGACTAGCGAATTCGGGATGCCTCATTCTTGCGTACAATTCAAAGAAACAGAACCTGTGTAACATATTGGGGCTTATTAAGGGAGGGTGTTTGATTTGAAGACTTCCTTCGTTGATTATTACAGCGAGCACATAGTTCACTCCATCAAGATCGATACAACTGAGATGAAGCCATAGTGACATGATAATGGAGCAAAACCCGTGTGTGGACTTCGGCACGTAACACGTTCGCTCGTTTTAATCGTTGCAAGTTAGCTGATGTTGACATTCTTAGCTATAGTAAACAGACATAACAGAAGAGAAACTGCAATTGTTGAGGCGATCAAGGGAACCCGTTTTAAAGAGTATATGAGCATGGATATAAACACCGGAAATGAATTCAATTTTAACCGGACGCACCTCGCGAATGCGCTAAATCCAAGCTCCAGGGAAGCCGGAGAGGTAGCGTTATTGGCGTTTCCATTAAGATTGGTGGCCACAAGCCACTTGACGGTGGGCCTGGGGTTACCGGTGGCCTGGCATCGGACTTGAGCCCCGGTGTGGTCGAAGAAGCGCAACAACGGGGGCAAATCGGGAGTCATCCGCGGAGGCGCCAGATGACTGAAATCCACAGGCGCGGAAAGCGACCGACGCTTACGCGGTGATTTGGCTGCGGAGGTATCTAGACATGGAAAGCCAAAACTGACACTCAACAAGGTGTGTCGCAGCCTACTTCGCGGGACGACACGTTCCCCTTCCGATTACATTCGAGTGCGCCCGAGTCCGCCTTGACACAGAAACGCTCGTGAAAGGACAATTTGATTTTACCGCTGAAGTTGTTAACAGGAAAAGTATTCTGTTGGAAAAATAACGACGCCTTTAATCCACCTAGGATGCGAACAATACCCCGGATCATTTATTGGTACCTTTCACTGGCAGATCGAGGTTATCTGAACTGCAGTTCCATCATTCATGGTAAACCAAAATTTGTGGACGTAGATAGACACATGTTTTGATGCTTGAAATTATCCTATTTTTATTATTACGACATTTTTCAGTTGTTTGTTCTTCGAAATGTAGATACGGGGTTGCATGCCTCGATGCCTAACGCTGAATTTTGCGATAAATCGGCGCACTGCACACACCACATTCCAACACTCGAAAGGGTAAAACACCCTCATACCATTTTGAGGCGGCTAGACTAAGTTCCACTTTGTTACTAAATTCCACAATCGTGTCCAAGAAAGGCTAGCGAGGTCGTCATTTGCTGTGATTGTGCTGACGACTTATTTCCCGTCACCAAAGCTCTAACAGCTGATGGGGCCTAAATTCTTGGCAACGTATAGACCGCATGCTTGAAATACATATCTCGAGTCTATGATAATTATCTAATCACCTTGATGGCCCACAAAGCTACACGCCTGCGATCCCCTCAACCATGAGACCGGGACACCACTACTTTGCTTTCGGCAAGCTCGATTCCAATCGGTCGGTTAGAAGACATGTTCGATTTCTGTGGCTTCTTGCAGCCGGCTGATTTTCTCACTCGGGTACCAGTAAACCAGGTCAATGACAGAGCCCCAATTGCCCCGTGTTCAGCTGTCTTCCGATCACGCGAACCCGAGTGTCCGCACACAAACCTTTTAATGCCAAGGCAACAATGGTCAAAATAAACATGCTGGCAAAATCAATTTCCGAAATTTTAAATTTGAAGTTCTAACGCCTGAACACCTCAATAGGCGTGAAGGACATGTTATATGTGGTCAATAGAAATATTTAAACCTATGCCGTGCATTAATTGCGCCCTTTGAATATCAGATCACACGCTTGTCTGATTACCTTGTCAGTTGTTGACAGGATTAACTCGACACAGAGCCACGAAATTATCCACTTTCTGCAATCCCAAGGCTTGTAAAACCATACCGCTAAGTAGGTAAGGCAAAAACCAGCAACAGTCGTCGAGGTAAACAAATGAAAGTATGTGGTACATAAGATTTAGTTCCTCGCGTTGATGAGCCTTATAGAATAAGGTCGCATCAGTTGCGTTATTTCCCCCTTGTTATCCTAATAAACTCTTAGCTGATGCGAACTTGTGAGAACAATTCCAAGTTTTAACGATTAAATATTACGCAAATACACTCCTGTGAAGGAACTACTGCTAATGTCAACCACAATTACAAGAAAATAAATTTGATAAAACATGATACTGATTATACAGCAGGCCGATAAACCTAGATCCAAGTAAAATATCATGTGGGTGTGTGTCGAAACTGCGGTTATGTTGCTGCTGTTTTCAGAATTTTGCTTTAAATGGGTAATAATAACACCGTAGTCTTTTATTTCCATAGTTTTTTTTCACTGCAGAGAATGAGCCATCAATGGTGATTAGAACATTCCCGAGTGCCAAATCTAATGTCTCAAACTACAATATTCAGGTTCGATTACGCTCAAGAGCATATTGGAAATCAATCATAAGGTGTTGTATCTTTCGCCACCGAAAATGACAACACCCGTGACAGTGTTAGTCTTGTTAGAAATAATTCACGATGCAAATTGTGTTTACGTAAACATCTTCGACTTTCAACGCTTGCTATTTAGAAATTTTGGATGTGGACCTTAAATGTAAACAGTAAAAAATAAACTAGTGTCAATTGCTACTGCATTTTGAAACATAAACTGACATTTGGTCTAAAAATAGTTTGTTAGGAAAAACTAAGGTTCAGGTAGGGTGAGAAATGCATGTTGTTACAGTTGACAAATGCTGAAACTTGGCACAATTTGCGAAATAAAAACATCCACCAACGAAGCCTTTCCTTAAGGGAATACAGACTTGAGTTTTGTAGTGTAAGAACGACACGATCGAATTTTCTTCCTTCAGTACGATGATCAGCCAGGGGGTCTGTGCTAATTGTCCCACACGGAACAAAAGTGACTAAGATTGGTTGCTAAGGCTCAGCATCGTCGTAGCCGCCCGCCATTTACACGCAGCCACAAGTGAAGCGAGGCCGGCGGAAGCAATAAACCAAATGCCACATTGATTTACGGACGGCAATCACGGTGAGTCATGCCGGAGGGCAAGGTATGAGATTATTCATCATGGCTGCTGCCTATACGTCCATAAGAGAGGGGCCATGACGACCTTTCTCAAGACACATTATAGCTGGTATAAAATATATTTGGTCGGAACTCAGAAAAAAAACCGTCGTAGTGACACACTGGGAATGAGTAAGCCTCTGCTTTGCATGGCATCGGACCGCCAAGCTTTCCGTGTCGATGTCAGTTTCGTTAACTGGAAAATTTCCACCTCACGAAAACACGCTGTTATTCTTGACCAATTGCTTTATTGCCGTACACATTTGAGATTTACGTATACATGTACATGTTCCTGAAAAACCACCACATCGCCTTGAATAGAAGAATTTCCCTGAGCCTTGCGCGGAACATTTCAAGTGAAACGACGCTTAACAAACTACTTCAGTCACCGTTATTAATTTTAATGAAAAAAAGTTCCATTCACAATGTTTTCAACTAAATTGATATTTTGCCTTACTATATTAGATGTCGTTAATGGTCAACTGTCTATTAAGAGTTTCTGAATTGCTGATGCACAAACTGCAATGTGCTTAGCTAACCGCAAGCACTACAAACCGTTTCCCTTGGCAACGGCAGCGGTAAACCCGTGCGAACGCTTCAACAGTCACAGTATTTTGACAGGTTGTTTATAAAACGATGAAGAGCCTAGTGCCAATCCTATGCCTGCATTAATAGAAAGACAATTTGTCCGTGATCTGCGAAACGTGACGCTAATTCAAATATTATCGGGTAACTAAACGCGATCATACTTTGTATTTTCCAAGAGAGAGGTTTTAGAAAGTAAAACAACAGTTTGTCAAAATTTGGAGGAAAGAAACGGAGATCCGGACAAGTTGCCAATATGTAACGCTATTTTAAGTATGTAATATCGGTCCAAAAAAATTGAAATCCGCACATAACCACCGTTTTGAAGATTCGAGGGGTGGCCCAAGATGTTTCCACCATTGCTACACTCTAGATTTGCAAGTGAAAGGAAGTTGGTTTGAAAATAGCTAATCTTGGAAAAAGACGTTGCATATTATTTAAAATTTGTAACGACCAGGCTTCTTAAAATCTTAACAAATACTAGAACATTGCGAACCGTTTTAGAGATTTGGTTCACATAGACACTGAAGACACTGTGGTAGCTTCCCGCTACGTTTCTAGCGCCATGTAATGAAGACGATCGGTCAGTAGTGGGAGTTCACATTTGCTCGAGACTGGTCACATTCCAGAGGTAACACTGAGTTATCTTTCCCTTGGGATAGGAATTCACGCAAGGAAATATCACATCGTCATTGAAACATCACAGCCTCAGTGAGGTTCTACTGATCGTCATGCAATTGAAATGCAGCATTTTAGATCAACCGCTCAGTAGAATAAATTGTTAGTTTACCTCGTAGAGTCCGCCGCAATGGACCACAACACGACCAATTAAGCTTCTAAGGAAAACAAGTGCACCCACGTATCTTTTCTTAGAAATTCAATTCCAACGAGCCGAATAACTACCTCTGGAGAGGACATAAGTGTGTACGTACTGAAGCTGTACAGGCAGACGAACAACAGTGACGCAGAAGTTTGCATCGGAAGTAGAAAAATGGGGATCACAATAATGGAAAGTTTGTGTAAATATTTGGGGCTGTGGGCTTCTTGTGACAATCATTTGTTAGCAGTTGATTCTGCTTTGGTCGCCTAATGATGATGCTATGCAAAATAAGCCTAACTTCTTTGATATGTTCATCAGTGCACGGTCACACGCTTTCACGACGATCAGTAGACAATACCTGACCGAACTCTGGAGCCTGCAGTAGCTGAGTTCCACAGTATTTTCCAAGACAGCAAGAGGAACAGGTACCATTCACCTACAGTAATGGTTAAGTGATTCTCAATAAATACAACATCCACACAGTTTATGCACAGTTTTGGGAGGTTTAATGGTGCGTATAAGAGCAAATAGTCACTGCGAAAGTTGGCAAGTCGGAACCTTCTTTCCTGCGCCTAATTCGAGTCCCACTACATCTAGTGCTGTTAAGCCCATTCCTCATTCAGTATGATTGGCATTGGTACCCTGGTTCAGAAAGGTACACTCTAAAAAAACGGAAGTGAAATCAGTAGTACCAGTAGTGAATGCCATTTTCGAATGGGGAACAGCAATTACAGATGAAGACCCTTACAGGAGAAGTGGCAGGTTAGGAAGAAGCAGTGGAAATTACAGATAGCTGGTGACAATGAACAATGACCAGGCACTGTCCAGATTTGAAGACCATTTCGCCTAAACACGTGGACAAATGAAGCCCCAGTGGCGCTGACTCTTCCTCACAGCGTTTAGTTGGTGGTGTCAGGTTGGTGCAAAAGTAATGTCTGCCTTCAGGGTTTGTTTGGACAGCAAAAAAGTCGGGATTATAAAAGTAGCCATTCGTTAACATGGCCTCCGTTAAAGTTTCTTTCTGTTAGTCGATATGATGTCCCAAGATTTTACTAAACACAAAAGTATTCAACAGAAAATGGACAAGACAGGTGCATCAACCTGGTACAAAGTGGCCCTGAAGAAATTTCAGTCAGCATGACAACGAAGACAAAAAGCAACGCCAAGTAGATGGAGTTGATTTATCTCATTTAGCTTAAGGAGAGGTAAACAGAGTAGGCTAACTTTAACATGACAAGAAGGCAAGGCATTACGTTAGCACAGGGCAATGACGTTGTTGCTGATGGCGACTGCTGTTGCATGGAAAAAAAAGTGAATTCCAGGGTAACACCATCACGAGGGCTTCTCAAAAAACCGTGTGTTTACTGCGCGCTGGCACTGCGACTTTTTCTGCAATGGAATTCGCGCAAAGGACACGGCCGCTTGTGCTGACGAGTTAAGCTCCCTGCACTTTCTGATTCCAGGCGGTCTTGACGTTTAGTTGTGTGGGCCAATACGAAGGCCTCGCAAATTGTTTGGCATCACCTCGTTCATGAAAATTTTTAAACTGAATTTGTACGCATGTTAGGGCTCAACCGATAAGAGCGATGCCGCCTTGTCCAAGGCCACGTTGGTGCGTTCGATTAGGCGTTGCCGACAGGTCCAGGAACAATGACACACACGTTTTGTGCGAATTGGGGGTGACGCACACCACGAAAGGGCTGCCTAGACACCTTGTCTGCGTGAAATTGGCGGTGAGTGCAAAGCTGTCTGTTAATATGCGCAAATTTATAGCCGGGCTAAAGTAGGAGTGTGGAGGAAGTAAAGCAAAAATCTGGAGTGGATTAGGTTTTAATTAGACCAAATTGAAGCGAAATCGACTTCGCAGATTATCAAACTCACCTGACATAAGATTTGCAACGTATGACCTGTTAGGGATACTGAATTGCTCGACAAGGTAGCTCAAACCATCGACCCACGTTAAAGCTGGGGGCCAAAAGTTCGTGGCCTGGGGCAAGAATGAGTGGAGCTTGCATTTTGTGGTGTTTAAAAATTACCTCTTAAAGCGAAGTGACTTCGCGAATTGTGGGTAGGCAGGTAATGCGTACAATTGCATTGCAGTAACCAAAATGTTCATTTTGTAACGAAAAATGTCGGCCACTTTAATAATAATGAAAGGACTAGTAGGACAGCTTTTAACGCATATCACAAAGTGGCAAGTTTGGTGCTTATCTCGTTACAAAGGCATGAGAATAGAACGCGAATAGTGACAGGACATTGGTCACCTTGTTAGAGCTTCATGGGGCCAATTATAATGCCCTTGTTTTTTGCATGGACTGAATCCTACTTCCTCAAATACTTTTCGGGTGCATGGGAGGGCAAGTTTCTTGCGACTGAATTATCGATTACAATCTAGGATGCGGCGTTGGAGAAGTTACCTCGATGTCCCCCATGGCTCACGTTAAGGACAGGATGTGGATGGTGAAGGGTTAATAAGGTGTTAAAACAGAGCTGTGTTCAGTAAAAGTCCGGTTGCGATTTTTTTGTTGACTGCAAACCTTGCCAGTGGCGGCTTTTCTGGAGCCCTAGTTGGGAAATGTGATACGGACTTACACATTGCAAACATACACATGCAGGAAAACGAGCTTCTGTAGCAGGAACCACGACCCTGAGATCTTTTAACACCCAGAAACATGTTCCACATTTGCACAAGGCACCGGCCCACTTACGTTCTCAGGTAAAGACGACATGTGAATGTGAAACTTGTGTATTGAAATCGATTTTGTGCAAGTTTAGAAGTCTTCCAACTTTTGGAATTCTGCATCACTGCATCCCTCAGCAAATCAAGGGCTTCATCCATCTGTCCTTTGGAAGGCCAGATTTGTGAAAGATTTAGCATATGAAAGGTCTGTGGCTGAAATGTTGAGAGGGATTTCAGTCGATGACAAAGGAAATGCCAAAACTACCGAAACAGATAATACTTTTACTTTTGCACTCTGTGGACGGAATACAGGGCTACTGTCAAGTTAGTCCAAAGCCAAATCCCGACATTGATTACGGAACCAAACCAGATGTTTGAGACGCTAGGATTCCGAGGTGTGTGCCATCCTCAGTGGATTACAAAAAGGGTATTACTTCTAACCATGGCGAATAACCAAATTATCTGAGTCTAAGACGTCATACTGACTAGAAGACCGTGTGCTCCGACGTTGAACAGCTGACAAGGATCGGTACAGGAGCGTTTTCCTAAGTTCTCAGACGAAATTTAAGCTATCCTAATTTTGACGGGACGGTAGCAGTACCATTTGTAATAGCCAATAAATGTGTGTGAGCTGTCCCGCATGCACTTCCGAACCAAAACGAAATTTCTTAATTGGGTGAATGCGGATCCTTCCGATCGCTTCGTATTGAAGGACTACTTCCCTACTAACCTGGTTCGCGGAATTCTGGTAAGCTGTAACTTGAACGTGGAAAAAAACTTGCTGGAATCCTTCCTACAACAACGAGAACGTTGGTAGACCCTAAAACTGGTTTTAGACAGTGTTACACAAAAGGCAACTTCGAGTTTGGAAAGGCGCTTCGCAGACGAACTTCTACCAAAGCTATCAGCACCACACACACGCGGTAGGTGTCAAACGGGTTTCGCCCTACCGTAAAATTATAATGGAGCACTCTTAGGTTCTTAGTGGGTATTAGACCTTCCGACACTGTGTTGAAAGGAACCTATTCTAAAGGTTTTTATTTTACACTTGAGAAAAAGTGGCAAAATGGTGCAAGAATGAATTGGACTTACCATCTTGATGCGGTCGAGGCCACTGCTGTACAAAGGAGTGTGGGGGAGCGGTCCTGATAGGTAAATAATTCCAAAAGAACAAATTCGGAGCCACAGCCGGATGCGATGGAGTATAATTCCACGTCTTCATATCAGCATTTACCTGGCCGCCATTACGCGGGACAGTAGCTGAAAGTAGGAAGAGTATGCCCACAACAACATTTGCGAGGACCTTGGGCGAAAAAATCCTTCCTCCAACAGGTATAGAAGTAATTATCCACAGGCGCTGCGGCATCGCGCAAGTTTTACATTATGTTGCAGACGAGACAACAAGTCGTGTGGTGCATTTTGCGAACAGGGTGATTTAAGGCTTTTATGGAAGATAATGTTCCTGGTGGTGCAGTATGCGCTTGTACAAGGTGCGGCTATCTACAAAATAGCATGTATACACGCGCGCACTGGACTTGTGGCTTCCCCACGGCTAGGACACGAGCAATGACTTACGTTACTTGGCCTTCTCTCTCGCTCGCCTAGAGGCGCGCGCATACATACGCACAGCGTGTGTGCGCAGTGCGCGCATTCCGCTCGCAACGCGATCGATACGAGGCAGAAACCGGCCTTCGGGGCATATACGATGTGACGAATGCATGCGTGTGTCCGCGCATTGGGCTACGTGCGCATCCACTACGCGTCATCGTAAGCGCGCATGTGATTCGGCTGGCCAATCGGATGGCGAAAGTGGATGCTAAGCTTTCTGGCCCAATGGGGTGCGTACATCGACGGCGCGACATATGAGACGGTATGGTTGCCGCGTCGACGGCGCTCGCCATGTAACCCATGGAAGGTAGCGAGTAGTCTTGGCTGCATCACTGCCAGGTTAGGGAGACGTGGTTAGTCTGAAAAGTTCCATCATTTTTCCAAGCCGTAGTCGCAGTTAAATTAAGTAGTGCGCTTCTTCAGGCATATTCTCATTTGCCCAAATTTTTATCAGGTCGTTCTGGAGCACGCGGGATTTACCCTGCATTGCAGCCCTTTCAACTTAAGCGTTCATCATGTCCCTTATCAGTCTTCATATCGACGCCCAAGTACGGCCAGTCAAAGTTTAGGGCATCCAATTACGTTCGACCTTTCATGGATCAGGGTTGAGGTGGCTTTAGTAGGCATCTCTGGCAATTCTTAACTTGTGTACTGGGTCAACGATGATGATACTAATAACGTCAATAATAATTCTCGTTATTATTACTACTATTAATGACAGCAATAATAGCAAAAATACTACTAGTAATAATAGTAGGGCACAATTGTGGATTTCTCTCCTGCTTATAACTGTAATGACATCCTCTGTGGTTCCTTAAATGGATAAAGGGGTTTCATTTTACATCACCACGCGACTTTAACCGCCAGGTTTTAAGGTCGGACCACAAGGAGTGCAAGTTGCGTCTACGACGGACGCTCTCCAACTTGGTTACCGATACTCGTTTTCGAGATGGAGGCCTTTAGGTCGTTATTTGCGGACCGGATACTGGCCGCTGACAGCCCTCATTCCACCACCGTAGAAACGGAGTTCAAGAGTTGCCTTGAAAATTGAGGGGAAATTACAGGATGCTATCTAGTTCCCATTTTTCGTTCCTCTAGTCGTTACTTCATTGCGTGCTTTACATAATCCGGCGTTTAAAGTGCAATTTCCCGAGGCGGAGTGTTTTCGTATTACGGAACTGTTTGGGTTTGTTGATAAATCGATGCGAGTGGTGGTATGATTGAAAGAGAGGCTCTACAAGGGATGTTGTGATGTGTGCAATACTAGTACCGACTTGTTGTTTCCTAGGGTTCAGTATCAACTTTTGTGGCACTTAATGGTGCTTGTCGCTTGTTTTTGTTGCGACACACGCGATGAATCGAGGATTAGCGAGTTGGGCCTCGGGATTGTGTCCTGGACCTTCACGGGCCATATCTTGGGCTTACAAGCGTGATATCTTTTTAAAAAGAATGACAGTTTCACTCGATGGTTATTTCAGACAAAAACAATCCCTGAGTAAATACGACCTACTTCAGGTGCCCTCATGTTAGGCGACTTCATATGTGCCACGGCACTAAGGCCCCAGCCTCCGTCCTTAACTCCATTCCACATCCTCCCCAGTACCATTCAAGAAGTCCTCCTTTAAGGCCAACTTTCAACTTGCTTCAAAATAAAGTTCATTATGGCATCACCACTTCTAGAGTTTGATTGCAGCTGCATGCATTCGATGTAGAGTACCAATCATTTTATGAGTGGATAATCGTAGGCTTCCAAATAAGATTCATGATTAGATCTCATATAAGACGATTACATCTTTACTAGGGCTATTTCCTTCAATACCTTTGAAATCGTAAATGCTTTTGTTGTAAGCAAGACTATTATTGCATAGTCAAGGAGCGCATTTTGTGAGGAGATAAATTATGTTTATAATTAAAAGTCGCAAATGTTCTAAAAGCATTTTTAACCGCACTCGAGTTAACATTGAAGGAGCATTGAGATTGTGGATTATGTCAAGGGATTCTAAGTTGTAGAACCGACTGTAATCCATAAAATTTCATGATTTGGGCAACATTTTGGTTTTGATTTGCGGAATCCCCAACTGCATGAGTTAACAATTATTCTGCAATAATTACAACAATGAATGGGGACTTTAAGATAAACCCTAAGGTTTCTCATGTATATAAAACACTAAATCTGTTTAAATCAGCTCCGGAAAGAACGACAACTGGAAAAGCTGCACGTCTTTGCGCGGAGAAAAGTAAACGTGAACGAGAGCGAAAACAGAGGTGAAATTTGATTAGGTTGTGGTAACTGAAAAGGCTACCATCTCTTGTCTTGACTAACACGGAACGGCCAGCTGTGCGGGAGGCCCATCGAGATTACCGTCGAATCGACTACAAGTTCCATGATGCCTTCGAGGCTTGGATAAGTGCGCGTGCCGATTGTATCCCTACCAGAAAATGACAATCTCCTTTTGAAGCAATGGCTGAAGGCTTTCAAAAAGTTATTTAAGGCTGCATTGAACACCTTGACAAATGCGGCCTTTGGAGCACAATTCTAAGGTACCAATATTAATAACTACCACGCGAAGTGCTTATGATGTGTCAATGTTCGAGAAATCAAATCAGCTCACATATATCCTGTCGTGGTGCTGAGTGTAAAAAAGTAACCCACTAATCCCCTTTCAGGCCTGCAAAGATCAGAAGTCATGAATGACCTCATTCCGAAGTCTAAAAAATCGAATTCCATGCCACGCATTTCCACTAACTATTGTCGGCACGCTGAGTGAACTATGTAACGTGGCTTAGATTAATACTTTAGCAGTCATTTAGTTCCCAAATAACTCACACTGCAAATTGATGCCTCCAGAATTAGGATCCTAGAGTATCTAGTGACTTTCTCGTGGCAAAAGTGGCGGTTCCCTCCAGCACACTGCCTTTTAGCACGGAGATTCGACATTTGTTTATGCCATCGTTTTTTGCGAAGTGACCAACCAGCGATAACCCCCGATATTTTTGACATTTAAATTCAATGATTGATGTGAAGAGATCAATAATTGGTAAAATCTGTGGCACTGAGAAGTAAACTGCCCTTTTGGGAAACTTTGGAAATAAGCTGAATGATTAGCGAGCTCTCATACGATATCTTCTAAAAGCCACTTGATCTGATCAGTTCAACCCGCTGACAGAGGGGAAAGTGTCATAACAAATGCGCGCACACGCACACAAACACATTTTGAATGCCAAAATAAGGGTTCCACGTCCTTCGCAAGCTCTGGACGCCATAGGTAAGACGGGGTTTAGCTCCCGGTTTTAAAGTTGAATTAAGGCATAAGTCAGCAGTGCCAGACGCAACACCTCTCATTTGCATCCATGTGTGTACTAAGTGTCAGCGAAAATTACTGAAATTGTTACTGATATAAGACCCAATCCATGATTACAGGAGCCTCAAAATGAGATTTTTATTAATATTGAACCACTGAATTGGCTGGCAATTAATTACCAAAGTTTAGATTTATTGGTTCTGCACTGGGGATCTTTACAGTCGAACAATGTAAGTTTTGCGAGATCATGAGTAATGCCTTAATAAATAATTTCCATAGCTCAAGCACCGAGTCCTTCTCGAGTGTTGAGTGAGAGTAGACGAGAGCCACAAAGAGGACACTGAGTGAGTGGAAGGAGGCCTCGACGTCGACCAACGGAAGATGCATGTACCAAAATAAAAACAATAGTGGACGCACATTAGTAGGTTTCTGTAGCGATGATGTCCAGGTATTTAGACTTCTCCAATGGGTCAATCGACACATAGTTGTTTGGTCCTTAAGAATTTCCCTAACTAGTACCAGAGGTGCTATGCCCAAGTAATGTGGGTGAACAGCCACAACTGCCGTCCCGATTTTTTTTATAGAGTCAGGGAGATTGTGACAATTGTTTACTTGAATCACAATTGAAGTTGACAATGGTCACACAGCACAATGTGCCTGGTACAAAGAATTACAAGCAGTGTCTGGCAGCTCGGTAGGCACAACGCCAACCGGTGAGAGAGCCGTGGTACCTAACGAGGGTAGATGCGCAAGGAGCGTTGTGGGTCACGTCAATCACGTGTTGTGTTTAATCCGCTCACACCAAGGTCACCTAGGGGTGTGTGTGTCGATACACCGTGATAATCCAAATTAAACATTTACGATAATCGGAAATTGTAGCGTCTATTGTAAATGGGCGCTCGACCTATTGCCCATTTCATATTGACGCCTCAGTCTTGACTGGCACAGACGCCAAGATATAAGTTACTCCTCCGTAACTATCAGGAAAACGGGCTGTCAAGGAGGGTAAAATTTTGATATGGTCTACGCGAAAGTGGTTTCAAGACAGTAAATTTAGATTTTCACTGTCGTTTAGGGATAGAGCAGTAAAGTAAGTCATGAAAATTATGAAATTTTGGGTTATAGGTGCCAATCATCAGTGAATTCATAATGCGACCGATTGGGATGATACTTCCACGCACCGTCTATTTAACCTCTCCCTTAAAGTACGCTCCTTATGTGCGCTGACAATTGGCCTAGTAGTCCTCTAGGAAGGACACTTACTACAGAAGAATTATCTTAGTTACACAGCTCGAGTCAAAATTTTCATCACGTAGGTTAGAAGATAATGGTAGTGTGAGGATTCGGGCTTCACGAGTCGAAACGCCTTAGAGTGGGCAATTGAAAAATGCATGAACAAGGAGCTGATTGGGGTCCACAAATGCTTGGCTTAAATTGAATCCACAAAACGACATTTTTGTGAAACAACGACACTGAGGTATCAAAAGCGGAAGGCAAAAACATTGCAGGTTTTCGCTGATGAATGGATCGACGATTAATAATGAATCCAGATGAAGTACACCAAAAGTATTCCAAGTCAGGGGACGCAGCCATAGGAAGTATCACAGTTCTCCACGGAAGAGCCGGCGGCATAAGGAGTGTCCAATACAATGAAGCATTTCGCGAGTTCAGTGTGTTAACGGAATAGGCCTTCTTGGAGAATGAGAGCAATCCACGAGTTAGGCCAATAGAATTGCCATTCCATGCACCAAAGAGTGTCATGACAGTCGCATCATAGTCGAATACTTCGTAATGGGGCTGGACGCAAAATGCAGCCACAGTAGGCTAGACGCGATCAGCACTGAAATAGGAAATTTAATCTCAGTCAGGCTGCAGGAGTTGGGTTGTCATATGCAGACAGACAAGAACACAAACTTATGCATGGTGCTGCAGAATACTTCGGTCATTCCAGTGAGCGGAGAGGAACTGCGAAAGGTGACTTGCTTAATCGCGCTGCAAGTCAATTTGTGGAATGGATGTGCAGCACGAAGAGGTATGGCGGAGTTACAGGCAAAATCCTACGTGTAACCACAGATGAGCACACAATTACAACCTCACTACACTGGATAATGTAAACTCTTGTAGTGAATCGTGTTGATTCACGTCCAATAACCCTGTCCTCGCAGCTTTCAGCACACCTCCCCCCTTGTCACGTGAG